>PVLA01005177.1:0-154223 GCA_004027455.1 Hydrochoerus hydrochaeris | reverse complement strand
AGGGAAGGGAAGGGAAGGGGAATCCAGAGGAAACACAAATGCAGGGTTGGAAGGCCGAGGCAGCCTCCCAGCGCGGCCGTGTGGGGACCGCACCATGATGGAGTTTATCCGCTGCCCTCTCCTCTCCTCTCCAGCCTGTCTTCACAGAACTTCCATCAACACAGACCCAACTCTGCAAAACTTTACCAATGGGGATTTGTGCTCCTCTTAGCGAGTGTCTTTCCCTGCTGAGACGGAGCAGGGCTGCAGCAAACCCAGATGCTGCACAGGATTTCAGGCCGTCTCTGTGTTTCCAGGGCCACATTTGAAAACTCTTCATGTTATTATTACTGTCCTGATATAAGAGGACAAGAGGAAAGCCAGAGAGAGTCTTCCAGGAGAATGGTTCCTGTTAGCCCTGGAGACCAAAGTCCACCACCTCTCACCTACAGCCCCTGTTCACACTGTGCCATATAAGTGGCCTTTACCGGGCCCCAGGGAACACTGGGGTGGTCACAGGTCCTTTCCATATCAGATGAAATGATATGCATATCAGATGAAATGAAATGACTTGCCCCTCAGAGAGCAAGTCAGTTAGCACACAGGAGGTATCTGTAACTGGAACTTACGTATATGTTCTTGGACATAGATTTTCGGCTTCGAAGCAGACCCATATCCTTTTATTTCCTGGTAATACATGGATCATTTAAAGAAAAATCAGGGGCTCTATTTTTTTTTTTAACAAAATGATTAACAGACACATTGCTCATATGAGCAGTTCCATGCAGACCTTTCAGAGGAAAATGTCCTAACATTTTCATTTTGCAAATTATTACTGATTTTATTAGTGTAGGTTTGTGATACATTATAGTCACAATCTTTAGGGGAATTGGACACACGCATACACACACAGATATATTCTTGAAGATTTTCAATTGCTTTTTGAAAAACCATTACCTCTTGCTGTATACTTGTAAATAATCATCCAAGGTCATGTAGCTCAGCGGTTAGAACAGCACCTCCTCAAACTCCCTGAGGCTATTTTGAAGTCAAAACTTTGCTATTTGTTGGCAAATGAACTGCACTCTGACCCTCTGTTTTGTCACATTTAAGTGGGAAACAGAACTCGCTCCCACAAAGGGCTGGGTAAATGTTAAGTGAGAAAATCCTCACATAGCCCTAGGCCTGCATGTTCCTGCTGAGTGAACCCTAGTAAGTTCCAGCACCCTTATGATAACATTGACTGAGCCTCCCCCTCTCCCAAATGCCTCTCCCTCCACTTCCCCAATACTGCAGGGTTAGCAAGATTCCCCAGGTCACCGATTCAAGATCCAAGCCACAAACATTTCCTGAGGCAAAAGTTAGCAGTTCGGAAAAATGGCAACAGCAAAATCATTTTTTCCATGCCTTTTCTTACCAGAAACTTTCCACCTCACGTTGTTCCCTATAGGAGAGCTTTCAGATCACACTGTAAGACAGGAGATTAGAGCAATGCACAGCAGACTGGGGAAGCAGGGCAGCCTTGCTCATCACAAAACCCCAGGACACATGGACAGAACAGCTCCCAAAGCCTGCACAGGGACTTCGCCTGGAAATGCGAGCCTGCGTTCCACTGGATGATCTATACCTGATGTCACCCTAAGGAGCAGGTGATAAAAAAGGACACTCACACTGACCTTTTGCCACTGTGTTTTCTCCCATGCTTAGCCAGCTCTCACGCTGCGGGGTTTACTTCTTTTCCTGCATTTACTTGAGCAAAACTCTGTCGATCCTTTTTCTTTTTCTATATTTAATAAAACTTTTCTGCTTTTCGTGCATCTCATGACCAATTCTTTGCTCAGGACAGAAAAAAACCTCGAAACCACCTGAGAAGGAGACTCCAGCACCCTAGAACCCTGTAACAGTTGGAGATCTTTCTCGTTTCTTTGATTCCTACTCAAAAATTTTCCAAATATTTAGACAGGACACTAACTAGAGTAGTTTATGCAGTTTGAATCTCTTTGTTGCAAATCTTGACAAGATTTAATAGTTGCCAAAACATTTTGGACCTTGATTGGTGATCCCAAAAAGCAACATTCAAATGAAACTTCTGCCTGTCTTTGTTTTGGATGAAGAAAATCCTACAGGGAAAAGCAGATGAAGGCTGGGATTTATCAATACTGAGAACTGTGATTTCATAATCACCAGGAAACAGGACTCTATGGAAACTCAAATGACTACAATTATATTCTTCTTGGAATAAAACTTTACCTTCTACGTAAAGTAAGGGTAACTAAATATAGAAATGCAGTTCAATTTAGATTGTATTTGACCAAGTCTGGAAAAAGAGTACGTCCATTCTAACCAACGCAACTGTAGTTCAGATGTTTGAAAACGGGCTGAACATGCACAGTACCCTGGGCAGGCTTTTGTGGCAGCCCGGAATAATGGCAGAACTCCTAACAGTTACCAGAGGTCAGCGACCCGGCTACGGACACCAGCCCCTCGTAGACTTGTGATCGCTGGCGCCACACAGCATGTTCCATCTGGAAACGCCATGAGCTCAGAGGTCATCCAGACAAAGCAGAATCTCTCTCTTTTTCTCTCGAGGATTTCAGAAATCATTTGAGGATTTCAGAAATCATTGTCCACGTGACGTGTCAAGCACAACAACGAACACATGAGCAAGGAGAGGGTAAGCAGGCCAGTCAGCGGGAATCTCGGCTCAGGTCACAGCTCAGAGGAATCACAAAGGCTGCCTGCCAGGCTGCCTGCAGGAAGCAAGGCATGGGATGGAGAAAGGAAGGTGAAACAATAGAGGCTGAGAAACTCACCCACAGGAGAGGGAGAGGAATGCAGCGCGCAAATTCCAGCACTGTGAGCCTTCTGAGATGCTCACTCCCAAGGTGTCAGGAAGGTGGTTCTCCAGGGACCTGGCCTCTTCAGACTTTACCTCTCACCCAGAGTGCAGTGCAGAGGGCCTCAGCAGCTTTCAGACTTTTTTTTGTGTGTGTGTCTTTTTGACACAGGGTCTCACTGTGCAGTTCAGGCTGGCCTTGAGCTCACTTTGTAGCCCACGCTGGTCTCGAACTCGCAACGATCCTCCTGCCTCAGCCTCCCGAGTGCTAGGATTACAGGCGTGAGCCTCCATGCCCGGCTAACTTTCAGACATTTAACCCCACTATCTGTGTTGATCACTGTTGGTTGACAATAATTATTCTTCATATTGGCTTACTTGTAATGTCCCTTAATTTCTAGTGATTTCAGATAATAACTTGGTTTAATTTAAAGAAAGACTAGTTCCCTATAGAAATTTCTGTTGATTCCATACCTGTTTTTGGTTTTTGAAGCAAGGTCTCTCTATACAGTCCAGGCTTCCCTTGAACTCACTATGTAGCCCAGGTTGGCCTTGAACTCATGGCAGTTCTCTTGCCTCAGCCTCCTAAGTTTTGGGATTACAGGCATGTACCACCATAGCCAACTAGTTGATTTTTGACCTGTAAATTGTGATTTTTATATTTTTTCCTACCTGTACTCCTTCACGCTGTTTTATTTCTTGGCGAAGATTTGTATTTTAGCCTGTTCTTCTCCAAAATTTTCATTACTATTTTATGTGCCATATTCTATCTTTCTGTAAGGACTGACATTTGTATTTGCTTTGCTATTATCTGAACAATGATTATTTAGGTGTCATTAAAAGTAGAAGCAGAACACTGCATGATGTTTTGGAGTCCCAGTTAGCTACATACCTTTTCTTGTTTTGAGCCAGCAGCTCTGGGAGTGCATACTGTACCATCTCATGAGATGATATTCATGTTTATTTTGCACTCTAATTATGGTGGTTAAACTCAGTCGTTGCAACTTCATTGGCTTGGCGGCTGCCTAGAAGAATAGTAAAGCACACTTTTGTGTGTGTCTCAGTGGGTCTGGAGGTATGATCTTGGGTATTTGATCCATCCTTTCTCTGACACTGTTCCTATACTCTGCTTTCTGGCTGCCATGAACTAAATATCATTGTTCAACTATGTTTTTCTATTAGGACTTCTCCAATGACACCAGCCATCCATGAACTGAACCCCTGGAGACTGTAAGCCACAGTCTCCAGGGGTTAAACCTTTCCACTTTTAATTATTGGAGTCAGCTATTGTGATCCAGCAACAGCAAAGTTGAATAACTCAGTGGTGCAAAGTTTTATTTGTCTTCACAGGGTCTTCATTTTTTACCCTTTTCTAGAATCATTATATGTTCTTTGAGTGGATTATACTCACCTCCCAGAAAGAGGGCTGTGATTTCTAAATTTGGCCTATCTTAAATGTTTATTCTTTTGTTTTTGCTAAATTTCACATTTACAAGTTTATAAGACATATATAACTTGTATAAGAAATAAGAATCTTGACCATTCTTGGACTGCAGAGGGGGTGAACCAGGCCTCACCAGGAGGTGACACTTGCCTAGAACCCAGCACCATGCGTGGGCCACTGCTAGAGTGGGGACAGCCAGACCAAAGCCTCACTCCAAGGGAGAGAACAAGGCCTGGCCAGGAAGCCATCCCCTCCTGGAACCATGTCATTTACATTGTTTTCTTGGGTTGGGTTTTACTCTCTTTTGTTTTGTTTGATTATGTTAAATCTGATGGCAGGAGCAGCTATTTAAAAGAGAACAAGACATATTATGGGAGCCATTTTAGATTTACTATTGGCTTGTTTTGAAGTCCTTTATTGCATTCATTATTTTGTTTTTATTGTTTCTATTGTATTCTGTTCTGTTCAGTTTTTACTATGTCCAAAGATATCTACAGATATTTTGAAGACAACAAAAATCATTATGGTAACTATTGTTGATTTGATAAGGTTTTGAAGCCCTGTATCACTTATACTGGTTTATTTTGATGGATTTTATTCTGTTTTATTTTCCTTGGTTTTGTCCTCTTTAAAATAAAAAATATAAAGAAATTTTAAAAAGAAATAAAAATCTTAGGCAGCATTCATCATTTCTTGAACTCAAACTTTTTTTATATCTTTACACTAAAAAGTGGTTAGATTTTCTTTTAATAGATAGTATCTATTTAAACTTACATATTTTTGTTTATTTTGTTTTTAATTGAAATTTAAGAGTTTTTCTGTATCTAGATACTTTAATAGTTATTTCCTGGTAATATATATATATATATATATATATATTCTCTAATATACGGATTATTTCTTTCAGCAGCTCACAGAATTTTTCTTCCATTATTTCTTCAAGCATTGTTTCTGGTTCATTTGTTCTGGTACATTGGTCAGGAATATAAAGGAAAAGGACATTGCTCATGTGAGGCAGAGGTTGAGAGTAATGCTTACTAACAAAAGAGGCTGTCATGAGATGACATTCATGACACAGTGTCTCTGGACAAACCAGAGTTTAGTCTTTATACAGTATTCTAAGAAACATGGGATTAAGATTAGAGGGCTAGAAGAATGAGAAGCCATTTTGGATTGATCAACCTTTTATCCCTGTAAACCAGCAACCAGAGTGTGCTCATTACCTACTAACTGACTGTTAAAAGCATGGAATTTCTCTTGCCCAACTGGCTTCCAAAAGTCCAGTTACATAAGAGAGTGGGCAAAAATTGTTCAATTGCCACAATATCTTCTTCACTGGTCTTGACCGACATCTCCAAGCTGTCAATTCCCTTTCTTATTTATTTTCAGTTATTTTTATTTATTGTCATACTGGAGAGCACAGCCAGGTCCATGAGCAATGCTAGGCAAAGGCTGTCCCGTGTAGCCACACCTTCAGCCCAATGCTCTATGAGGGACGGTGCCTCCCAAGGAGCTTACTGCATCTAGCAGTGACCCCCTGCATCCCTGCTTCCCAGAGGGTGGCCCCCGTGTGGCCCTGTGTTGTCACCCTTTCTATATTTCCTTCTCTCTGCCTGTGGATACAGTTCTAGCTGGGTTTAGTTTGTGGCAGATAAGAATTGTGGAATCTGCAAATGTGAGTTTGATTAATTTCACTTATGAGTATGGTCTCAAGTTGCCTCCACTTACCTGTAAAAGCCTCAGGGTTATCCTTTTGTATAGCTGATAATGAAAGGAAAAGAAAGTGTTCGAAAGGAAAGAACACCATGGATCGGTGAAAGGAGAAAAGGAAGAAGGGAAAAGATTATATGTATATATGAATGGTAGCTATACTACTAATCTCTGTTAGTTGCTCCAAAAGAACAGTTTGTGCTTTTATTGTTTGATTGTTTAACCATTTCTTTAATGCCTAAATTTTATAACCTGAACAACTACTTGTAGGATGACAATGTGCAACATATAACTTAGTGTTAATTTCCTATTTTTTTTGAAATGCTGTATAATTTCTATCCTTTTTTCTGTTTTGTTTTGTTTTTAATTAAGAAAAAATAGAAAAAAAAGAATTGTGAAATCTACCAGTTTACTAGGTGACAGTGACCTGGTAAACACATGAACATGGAAGTTCAAGCAAACGATGATTATGCTGTTATCCAGTGGAACTTTAAATAGTGCTTTGAGTTACTTCATGGAGTCACACCTCTTAAATGTATCTAAGTGTGTGTGTTCCATTATTAGATTATTTGCCAGATGGGTGCTCATTATTGTTGAAGGGAAATATTGCAAAAAATAAAAATAAGAAAAGAAAAAAAAATGGAAGAGAAAGAAAACAAGAAAGGAAGAAAAAAAGGAAAAGAAATCCAAACCAAAATGCTTTAAGGTTTCATTGTGTGTGCACATTATGAAGTTTGAAAGGTTTTGTCTTTCAGAATATTTGCTCCAATGGAGCATTCATTATTTTGTACTTTCTGGTTAAAAAGTAATATGTGTTTTATCTTTTATATTATAATACTTTCAGTAAAAAACTATTTTAAATTAGTTTTCTAAAAAAAATTACTGTAATTTTAAAATTAAGTTATATATTTACTTAAATTTCTAAATTAAATTATATTTAACATATGAAATTATATTAAAACATTAAACTGTGTTTAGAATGTTAGACAAGTGTATAAAATTTACTTTTGAGCAGTTAGGACACCAAAATTATCAATATTATGATTATGAATGTTAATTTAAGAAAAATTTAATTTTCTTTTATTTTTAATTTTAATTTATTTACTTTTTAAAAAGTCTGTTTGTTTGTTTGTTTGTTTGTTTTGATTTTTGGAGACAGGATTTCACTATGCAGTTCAGGCTGGCCTTGAACTCACTTCTTGGCCCAGGCTGGCCTGGAACTCATGGCAATTCTCCTGCTTCAGCCTCCCAAGTGCTGGGAGCCCCACCATGTCGACCTCACTTTTGTTTATTATAAAGTCCATGTTTTCACCACGTATTCCAAGGGACAAAGGGGAGAATGCACATTGAGCAGGGAACATTCTAAGTCTCAAGAATGACTCAGGACCTGCCATTACCTGAATGGCAAATGAGTAAATTAAACAATTGGGTTACGTGTAATTTGAATTTTCTAAGGAAGTTAGCCCTCATGTCACTGCTGGATTAAAATAAAAGCAGGTATCTCATTTTCTGATTTAAAGAATGTCAGATAGGAAAGTTAAAGAGGAAGCATGATTCTCTTCCTCAGTCTGCAGCCCGCTGGACGTGCCCTGCTGAGATGGAAGCCAGCTCTACTCTCACCCACAGGATTCTGCTAGAAAAATAAGGGATTCTGCACTGCCCGGGGCAATCCACACCCATTTCCTGAGTCCTGATCCCTGGCATAGTTCTTGAATATCTTTTCTGTTTCCTTCTGATCCCAGCCTGGTTGGGAACAGCAAGAAGTTCAGGAGAGGTCATGAATCTTAAGAGTAGGGTAACCAACCCCTCACCCCAATTCACCTAGCACCCAGGAGGCAAAGACAGGACTGGCAGAGTTAAGACAGGAAGAGCCCAGTAGCTTCAGACCAAATGCATCACTCTACTGAAACATTAACCAGTGCTTCTCAGAGAAGGCTCCTCTGTCCCCGCCTCCTTTCCTCTCTCGCTCCCTGCCTCCTACCTAACTTTTGTCTCCCTTTTTCCTTTTCTCTCTTTGCTTCATTCCTGTTTCCTCTTCTCTCTTTCCCCTCTTTCTCACCTTCCCTCATTCCTTTCTCCCACCTTCCTTCCTTTGCTCCCTCCCTTCCTCTCTTCCTTTCCTGTATTCTTTCCATTCTACTCTTATTTGTTCTTAGATCTTCCATTCTCTCTTTCTCATTTCCATTCTGAATTTTCAAGATTATCTAAGATCTTCTTAATAATTTCTCAAATTTTCTTATTGGAAAAGTAAAGACTCAATCCAGTAGCTCCAACTTTTAAAGTGTTTTGAGTTAGAATTTATTCTTACAGAGATAACACTCTGGTGAGTGACACGGGACAGTTAACCACTGAGAAGTTAATGAAAAACTTAAACAAGCAGCAAACAGTTCCTTAAAGGACAAATGATTAGAAAGCAGACAGGATCATCAGGAGCCCAGATACTCAAAGGAATTTTTTTTTCATAATGATTCTCTGTTGCTCAAATGAAGGAATATAGTTGTTTAATATTTACTGGGAGAGAAGCCTAAGATACAAAATTTAAACCAGCAAGTATATGGAGAATAAGAAAGACCTGTACACTGCTAGTGGGAATGTAAATTGATATGGCCATTAAAAAAAAAAACTGTATGAGCTTGTTCAAAATATTGATAATAGAACTACCACGATATCCTGTAACCCCACTTCTGGTTGTTTATCCAAGTGAATTAAAATCAGGATCTCAAAGTGATACCCACACTCTCATGTGCATTGTGTCACAGGCAGCTAGTTAGTTAGAAATATTATAGGCCGTCAGACAGGGCTGGGTCCTCAAAGAAGCCAGTGCAGAAGTTCAGATACCTTGCAGCCTTGGAAAAGACAAACACCTCGTGCTGTGGGCCAGATCTCAAGACAAAAGGCAAAGCAAATACAACCACACCCTAAGGACTGACAGTCCAAACAGTTCTCTATCACCCTGAGGAAGTCAGGAGTCAGCATTCCACCCCATACAGGAAGAGTCACTGCTGTTAAGCCTTGCCTGCATCCTAGGTGACTCACTTCCCCATTTGTTCCTCATTTAATCAATTTTATCTGAGAAATTGATCTTATTGGTTGACCACAGTTCTGTCCCACCTTATGTCCACCTTACGAGTTCCCATTTTTCCCTAACTTGGACCCATCTCACCTCACAATTTTATTCTATAAAAGTACCCAAAAAGACAGAGTCTTTGACAATCCACTTGGAAACTCTTCTGTCTGTCTGTCTGTCTCTCTCTCTCTCTCCCAGAGAGCTTTCTTTCTCTCAACCTCCACTATTCCTAAAATTCATTCTTTGATTTTAGAGAACACGAACTTGTATCGGACATATAGTAGGTTGAGAGTCTCATTCCCCTGGATCAATTGCAGCATTACTGATGACAGCCAGAATATGGAAACAATCTGTGGGTAGATGGATAAAAGGAATATGATACAGACATGCAAGTGAGTGTTGCTCAGCCATCAAAAGAAACAAAATTCATCCATCAGGAAAACATGGATGAATAGGAAAGATATCATACTAAGTGAAAATGACCCAGGGAAAGAAAGACAGATGCTACAAACTCTTCATACAGAATCCAAAGCAGTGAAACTTACAGATGCATAAAGTAGAATAGTTTATTGGGAGGAGGGGGACGCAGGTAGCTGGGGTACACAGATTCAGCAGTGAATGCCTGATGACTGTGGTTATCAATGCTGTATATAAATTTGAAACCCACTAAGAGGGTAGACTATAAGCATTCTCAACACGCACACACACACGCACAGGGGAGCACTGTAACTACCTGAGTCAATCTAAGTTTCTTAGTTTGGTTACAGAGATTACAAGTGTACGTTTATCAAAACATCATACTCTTTGTTTATCAACCCTTCTTCAGCAAGATAGGAAAAATGCTCTATAACCAGGAGGACAACTGGAAATCAATCAGAAGATGATTGTGCCCACTCAGTCTTGGGATGTGCTTGGAAGGCTTTGGAATGCAAGTGGAGGGAAGCCCTAGACCTCCCAGGGCTTTGCTTTCCTTTCGCTACCAGTACACTTGGTTTCATCAGGTTCTTGTACAAATGTTTTGTGCAATGATTTATTATTTTAGTAACATGTTTCATAGCCAAAAAAAAAGAGTTGAATCAAGGAGACTATTGAGTTGCCTCCCATTCAACATTCTACAGTCAAAAAGTGGGTCTCAAAAAGGCAGAAGAGTTGGGGTGGCAAAAGGGTCGGGTCTTACGTGTCACTAGGCACACTGCTTGGATTCTGTAAGTTACCAGAGCCCCATTCCCACCCACGGCTCTGCTCAGCGGAAAGAGGAAGAGGGGTAAAGTGTGTATCCTGCAGTACTTACTCAGAGCTCCAGGATCTATGTGAAAATTGCTTGGCAATTAGATAAGGCAGACTTCCATTCCTTCAAATGGGCTGTCTATACAGACTTTTCCACTCAATACAACCTCGGCGTTGTTTTATTTCTTTGGAACATCACTGCTTTTCTGCTTAAACTTACCCTCCCTCGAGTTTAAGGGTTGGGAAGCAAGTTCTTTGTCAGGATGTGGCCTGCTCAGTTCCTTGAAGGAGGATCTATGGCTTCTTCATTCATCGATCAAATGTTACCACAATTATCCCGCCTCTGGAAATAGCTATGGCATTTTTGAACATGCATAGCTGCGCAGCTCCGGTCAGATGTGTTTCTGCTGTGCTGTTTTAAGCCTGGTCCTCTCTGAGGCCTTCAGTTAATTTACACTGGGGCTGAGCTCCTGGTCTTACTGCAGTTCCTCGTCTTGTTAATAATCTTCAGCAAGGTTCCAAGGGGGTGAGGAGAGAGAAGCAGCTGCAATATAATATTTCCCTGCACACACTGAGTGCTCGCAAAGTCTGCTCCTCCATGCTAGTGAGGGAGTGCTTAGGGCATCTTCCAATTTAGGTCATTATCAGGTTTCCTTACGGGCTCTTTCCTGCCCTCTCTGGGACTGTCATGGATTCATGAGCTAGCCCACGAAGTGCACCATTCCAACTTCCCCTGCCAAACTCAAACCTCAATGCAACCCCTGCCTCCTGTTCATATTTGCTCAGTCACTTTTCAATCTGCGGTTTCAAAACCAATTTCCGTACAGTGCTTGGACTCTGGCAGTCATGCCAGGGGAAGTAGAAAGAACAGGGTCTCAGGGTCCCTTAGAATGAACCCTGTGTCTGCTTCCTTGCTGTAACTGTGGAAGGAACTTTATAGTCTCTGGGTCTCGGTTCCTACAAATGAAACAGGGCTTATGGATAATATCTGCAAGAAATTATTGCAAAGATTAAATCGCAGGAGATAGCAGAGCAAGCACCCAGCACAAGGCTTGTTTTCTATCAGGAATTCAATAAAAATTGGCTCTTTCATTTCTCTCAATTGTGGATATTGAGGCTCTGCAGCCAGTGTGGAACGTGCCCAGCCCCTGGCCTCTGGCCTTAGCTACCTCATGAATGCCAGCCTGGCCCCCACCAGCAGCATCTGCAAGTGTTTGCTTAGGTGGTTTCCTTCACTTTGTTTTGCTAAGAGGCAAACAGAGGAAGAACCCAGCAAGACTCTTTCCTTAACCAAAGAACAGAGCAGAGGGTGATATTCTCCACCATCTCAACCCTTGGTTTGGGTACCTTTGAGGTGCCTGCTCTTCATTGGCACCCGGAGTCCTTCCTACATCTCTGAGCCCCTGTTGCTCACCGTGGCTTGATATTGCATCCTTTGTCCTCTGCCACCCCAGCACAGCCCAAGATTCTGTGTAGTGCAGTCTGAAGTGCAGAATTAAAATATGGTTTCTTCTATGCTTGTTTCTTGTGCCTGGAACCGTTCCGATGCAGGCCAGGTATCTACCTGGTGAGCTGACTTCTAGAGCAGGATTCTACATGTGTTGGAAAGTAAGATGCATCTTTTAAGCTATTGAAAAATAAGTAATACAATTTGTCTCCCTTCTACACAGTGCAGCATGAAAGATACTCCAAATTCTTTGGTCATGATTAAATTGGCAATCTGTACCAACCCCAAATGCTCATTGCAGCAGTCTTAACTCCTTCCCAGCAGAGAAGTATATCCCAAGCACAAAGCATCATGGGCACAGCCAGGGTGGTAAGCAGTGAAGAGGGATGGGGTGGAAATCATGGGAGTCACAGACCCACACGAGGGAGCTAAAGTCGGCAGAGAGTGGTTCTGTTCAGATGCAAAGGCCCATTCCAAGAACGTGGGGTTGGGGGTCTCACTGAGATGGTACTTGTCCACATCTTGTCTTTCATTACAACCAGCATGGATTATAACTGCAGAGGAGCCCCTGGGAGCACTGACAGTGAGTGGGGTGACAGAGTGCACTCCAGTGCACAGGGAGAGAGGCCGGACAGAGCCAAGCACAGGCCAAGGGCATCACAGCCATCCCCGCTCAGTGGGCCAGCGCCTCTGTGCCTGCCTGCAGCTTCACAGGGCTGTGGCTTCTTTCCCTCACAGTGGCTCCACTGAGGACTTCACTCCTCTCCGTGTGCAGCACGGCCCCTATCTGTGCCACTTCTCCCATTGTTGGCTGACCTGGTACAGAAAATAGGCTGCTTAATAAATAGTCCCAGCGTTGGGACAATGCAGCTCATTTCTAGGTCAGCTGTACCTGGCGGGAGGGAACAATGGTCCTGTGGTTAAAAGGAATGCGATGCCCCATTAGGAGTTGCCCTCCCTTAGATGGCTGATTAACCGGAGACCTGGGAGCCCCCTCCCAGGGCACACTGTGAAGATGAGAGCAGTGTGGGCGTGAACGGGAGCAGGGGAGACCTTGGATGTGCTGTAAAGAGCTGGTCACACAAAGCGCTGTGCAGGGAGGGTGGATTTAGCGTTTCTGCAGTCCGCAGCGCTGCAGTTTCTCATGGTGGGGCAGGGGCTGTTTCATCCAGCAGGACATTCAACTGAGTGCTTTGGAAATTCTCAGGTTCCACAGCCTTCCTTTATCCAAGAAGGTCACCTTCCCCAGGCCTTGGGAGCAGCCTGAGCCACAATGCCTCGCGGGCATGTGGGCAACGCCCCTCACCCTCGGCCTTGACCCTTTCACTGTTCAGTTCTGGGTGGTGGCTTCCTTCTCAACCATTTAGAAATCCCACGACTGAATGAGCTAAATGTTAAGTACAAGTAGGAGCCGGGACTGTGAAGTCAACTATACTTCGAGGTAGGAGAGAAAAAATAAAATACAGTAGATGGGGACAAGGAGATCATAACTAACAATTTGTGCCTTTCATAAAAATGCAACTTCCAGGAGCCAGCCGAGGTTACCCAAAGCGATCCATGCGGCACTGCCTCGGTTCCATTTAGGCTCCTGCGCTGCCAGACGCATCGTGGCCTAAATTCCTCAGGAATAGTCAAAGCCCTTAAATAGGCTTCGTTGAGAAAGTGAGGCGCAGAAGCTTGATTCCAAAGCAAAGGAACAAGATGAGGGAATTCAAAGTCATCTGGTCCCATCCCAGTAGGAGGGGCTGATACCTTTGGTGGGGCATTTTCACAGACCCCAGGAGAAGCATGTTATCTCTTCCAGAAAATAACGTGCTTCGTTGCTCTGAGCACTCACAGACCACTCCTGAGCGTGTCCTAAAGTCTCTGCCTAAGAAACCGGTTTCTTCCCGTGCCTCTTACTGTTACATCCTGAAAATCCTTTTTCTGCAAACTCATTCTGCAAAAGGGTGGGGGTTAGAGTCTGTATTTCGGCCTTGGGGACCACCTCAGACCCTGCCCAGTGACAGCTTGAACCCAGATGCTGATGGTTTCTAGCCCTGGGATTTTGAGCAAGTTATTTAAACTCTGGAGGTCTCAGCCGATTCATGGTTGGATTGGAGATACCAGCACACCTGTGTGTAGAAACATTGGCTGCTATTGTTGTCACTGCTTTGTAAAGTATGAAATACATAATTTAATATGTATTATTGTTATATTATAATTTATAAGATATTATTTATAATAAACAATGTATATTCTTACAAATATGTTGATATAAATAAAAACAATGTTAAATTTAAATATAATGATAGGTAATATATTGTTATATATTCATAACTCACTACTGCTAACCATTGTCACTACTATTTTAGCTTTGAACTATATTCGTATCTATATTACTTTATGTAAATGTTCAGTGTTGTGAGGGACATACAATTTTTCTTACTCTACAAACGGGGCAATTGAGGTTTGAGAAGACTGAAATTTCTCACAATGATATTGCCGGTAGTTTCTAGAATTAGGAGGGTTGGCTCCTCGATTCATTCTACTTCATTCTCTTCTCATCGTCTTCCTTTTAATGTTACTCCTTCCTGTCCATGTACTTCTCTTTCTCTTTCTTTCTTGAAGGATCCAAGGCTCAGAGAGCTGCCCTGCTCTCAACCTTAGAACCGACAGGCAAAGCTTTGTAGGGTGCATGTTTTTGCATTGGGTTAAATCATGAAATTTCAGAGCTGCAAGAAGAACTTGGATCTGGAATGCCTGTGAGTAGTGAGCAGAGGCTGAAAACATAAACCATTGGTGGTGGCTGGAAAGCCTGCGATACCACCCTCCGACAAACAAACAGACCGCGAACCCAGGTACAGAGGCAAGGTGTGAAAAAGCCTTCACCCATCGGGTGCTGGGCTTGCTAAAGGGGGAGGAATTGAGCCCTCAGTCTACATTATCCTTTGCCTTGGGGATGTGTCCTGAGCATTGGCCAATGTTAGGCAGCAGCCCTGGGCTCTACTCACTGGATGACAGCATCTCTTCTCAGTCATAACAAGGAAAAATATCTCCAGCTATTGTTACGTGTCACTCGTATGGAAAGATCCCCCAGGTGTCACTAAATAAATTAGAGAATATCTGGGGAAATAGTAAGAAAAACCATGATTTGGAGTCGGAATCATTGGAGGGAAGACTATAGGGATCTTACATTTTCATGTGGGAAAGATTGGAGAATTCAGGATGGGAATCACCTTTGGGATTCCAGCTGTGCCCCTTTCTTGGATGCATTCAACCGACCCTACCTGAAGAAACCAAAGGCTATACCTGAGTGTGAGCATCCTCAGTCAGAAAATAGGGTCCTTTAGACTGTGCCTCCCCCCAACAAAGCTTCATATGCAGAAGCTATAATGCCAGTGTGATGGTATTTGTTGTGAGGTCATTGGAAGCTAATTAGGGCTAAATGAGCTTCCTCGTGATAGGTCGATGCCCTCCTAAGAGAAACCTGTCCCTGCATCTCTGTGTGCTGGGCAAAGGGCACAATACAGTCAGCCATCTGTGCACCAGGAAGACTTCTCGACAAGGACTCGCCGTGCTGGCACTTTGATCTTGGGCTTCTAGCCTGCAGTGCTGTGAAAAATTCGACTTTATTCATTTAAAATAAATACGTTACTATGTTTTATTAATAAGTGATATTTTCAGATAGTACCCAAAGCAGACTAATACATAGGAGTAAATTTCACTTATGACTCCAGATTATTAAGAAAATTAAATGAAGTAAATCTGAAAACTAAAGTAGTGTATGCTGCTTAGTTTTTATTGATCGTGATTAGTTTCAGGGACAAGCAGCAATAGCAATGAATTGCTTTTGAAGCTTGGCAAGTGCTGTTGCTACCAGACCTGCATTGCTGAGGACATAATTGTAATTAATGTATTAGTGTCATACTATGGAAGACTGCTGAAAACTTGAAGTTAGTGTACACTTAAGTAATTTACTCATTTTACAAAGAATCAACAAGGCGGGCTTAGGATATGGTGTCCTGTAGCCCATATTCACTTGAATATGCACACTTGATTTATAGCACTGAATCAAGTTTTTGTAAAACTATAAATTATTTCATGGCAAATTTCAAATATTGTGTCAGAAAAGTTTAGAAGTGTAATTTTCTAGTGCAGCAATAGAATAGTGGAAAATTCTTTCTTAAGTAGCATCAACAACTTGGCTGGTTTCTGATGTGAATTACTCAATTGCTCAGGAATACTTTCTTCATCAATGACATGAAAGTAAAATTGAGATTACAGGAAGAAGGTCACAGTTTCATGCAGTGTATTACTCAACATTCCTAAAACCAAACATCTCACAGGTGTCCTGTGATGGGGTAGAATGAGAAGAGCAGGTGCTTGAGAGAATTGCTCACTGCTGACTGAGGAAGGGGCAGTGAGGCTCAGGGGGTAAGCAAGAGCCAAACAGAATACACCTCTCAAAAGAGCATTTGTTTGACACACACTGATGAAACTTCAAGCATGTGTCAGGCATTGTACTGGTTGGCAGAATACCTAACTCCCATGCTGCAAAGAATCTATGGTTTGCAAAGCTCTGCTTTGCAAAATTGTGTCCCATTCATCCTTTCATTCATTTCCTGTTTGTTTATCAAATGTCAACCAAGAATTCCTATGCCCATGCCATAAATGAGAAAAACAAGGACTAGAGAGGACCACTGACCTTTGGGAAGATACAGAGCAAGGATTTGCATCCAGGTTAGTTTTAGGCTCTACACAGCACCCTCACATTTTACCATTTAGTGCTGTATTCCAGGAAGACACCTTGTCCAAAGGACTCCTAAGCATGGAATGGCCGTAGCTGGGCTGTTGCTTTACTCCCTCGGTGCATTTGGTTACCACTAGAATCCATTGCCTAAATTTCCCAGTTCGAATCTCTCTGAAGTATGAGGTTAAAATCACCCAGTGTTTTATCTCAATTCACTTTACTTTCTTCACTATAACAGAGTTTATTGGAATACCTCTTCCATATAGGAGCAGAAGAGCACAGGGCATCTAAGAGAAGAGAATCTATCAGGGCCAACTGAGGCCATGTGAGGAACTGGTGTCCTGTGGTTTATTAACCAACCTGGACTAGCATAATGAAATGCCATGGGCTAGTGAGTTTAAACGGAATAAATCCATTTTCTATCACACTTGGAGGCTAGAGTTTCCAGACCAAGTTCTAGAAGAGCTGATTTCTAGCAAGAACGCCCTTTCTAGCTTGTGGGCAGCTCCCTTCTCTTTGTTCCACCCCTGGCCTTTCCTGAGGCTGTGTGTGTGAAGAAACAGCACAAGTTTTCTGATGTCTGTTCTAGAAATGACAGTGATCCTCTTTTTACCAGATATTCAGCCTTAGGACTTGATTTAGCCTCATTTCCTCAGCAATCCCACCTTCAAGCACAGTCACAGATTAGGAAAGCGATGGTCAGGGCTTCATATGAGCAGTCCATGGTCTTTCACCCTGCAGCCCTAAACACTTGGCTTGCATGCACAGCACGTTCATTCCACCGCAGTGGCTGTAAAACTCACCTCAGTAGTAGCTCGACCTTTGTCTTCAGCTATGACCATGACACCAGAGAGTTACCAGTTTCTAATATACAAGTGCAACTCATTCTTACACCAACAGGGAGAAACGCGGCTGTAGGTGCCAACGAAGTCTACAGTCTACAGTCCAGCAAGGCAAATTTCATTAGCTTTTAAGGCTCAAGAATTACCATCTTCGTTTCATTTTCAGCATCTCGTGCAGATGTACATCTTGTGCATGTAGGGCAATGGCTCCACCTCTGGCCCGGTGAGGGCAGAAATCTCATCTCATGGCTGTGCTGAGCAGAAGCTCTGTCAGCCCAGTTCTGCTGAGGCCTTGGGGGCATAAGTATCAGTCTGTAATACATGATTAATTCCGTAAGCAATGGAAAGTTTCTGCAAGCTTTTGTGCTGGAAAAAGGCATCGGCAAAATATTGTTCCAGAAATATTAGTTTGGCGTCAGAGTGTAGAATATGTTGAATGGATGGAAAAATAAAGTAAGTGAGATGAATTAGAAAGATATTGTTCTTCCCATTCCTTCATTACGGATTTAGAGAACAGTATTATTGAGCTGGCAGTCCGCCCATTATTCAAGATGCTGCAAAAAACGGGGCACCCCAGTCTCCGCTCTCAGGGAACTTATTTTCTAGCAGGCAAGAGCTCTCGAATAAAATATGGCAAGGAGCTGGGGTTCAAGAGTGATGTGAAACATGACCCAGGTGTGTGACAGGCAAAACCTCAACCTGCCTGGACATGAGTTAAGCAGATGCAGGAAAGACTGAAGGTCCACTGAGGCTCATTCTGAGAAAAGGACATTGCCACCCTTTGATCACAAACACAGGAAATGGGCACTAGTCATATTTTTATTTGAAAGTTTCCAAAATCTAGTGTTACTACACCAGCTGCTTCCAGGATAACAAAATAGCCTAAGGCAGGTTCAAGTAAATGGAGCTCCTTCATTTATTTCTTTTACCAACAACATTTGCTGGATGTTATCTGTGTGTCAGACGCTATTTTAAGCAGTAGGGATACAGTGTTGAACAAATTAGATAAAGTTCCTGCTTTCCTGGAGCTAACCTTGTAATGGGAGAGTCTGACATCAAACGGGTAAATAGATGTAGAATAAAGAGTCAGAGGGTGATCGCATGCTGCAGAGGAAACTCGGGTGGGGTAAAGGATCAGAGAGTGACAGAGAAGGTGCCACTTTATACAGCATGGTGGGGGGCTATGAACAAAGCTGTGAGCTGAGTCACTTCAACCCTTATTAAAGAGCACAAAGCCTGGTGGTAGATCTTAGTCATGAGAGTAATAAGTTCAGACACCGGACAGAATCCCAGCATCCCACAGTAGATATTATTCAGTGTCAGTTCCATACTCATTCTTTCTCTCTCTTTCTCTCTCTCCCTCCCTCCCTCTCTCTCTTTACCCTAGAAGGAACTGTTTATTTTAGAATCATAAAATGCACATTTGCAGTAAAATGGGACATTAGGAACAAGAAATTTTGTAGCATACGATCTATTCCTCATCATCCACTAAGATCACCAACTCCCTTTGTAAAGTCACCACTTGGTAATTGCCCAATCCATGTTTGATTTCTTGAAATTCACTCCTCTGCATGTAGTTAGTGATGCTGGTCATTCATCAAGCAGCTCAGATCTTCTCTGTTTGTCCTCACACCTGTCAGCCCTACAGACACTCCCAGGGCAAGCTCACTTCAACTTTGTCTCAGACAGATTGGCAGCAGAATTGTCTGTAATCTCCTCTCTTTCCTCAGATTGTCCCACCCCATGGCTGCTCCATTTGACACTTTTCTTTCTCCAGAATATTTCTGAAGTTATGATCTAGGCCAGGTTTTTCACTAAAGTATCAAGATCTCATCACATGGTCCCCCATCTTTGAGATTTACTATCTCTCAGGAAGAAAGAAAAATTGAGGCAAAACCCACCTAAATGTGAACAGGAATTTTGGTGGAAAGAGGACAGCGTGTTCCAGTAGCAAAGAATATGTCCTCAGCAAGTGGGTTACAGGCCAATCAGCATGAGTTAAGTACACGTCATTCCAATTTGAAAATATGAGCCATATCAGCTAAGTTGGCTCATGTGACAACTTGAACTCATCAAGGAATTGCTCATTAGAACTGTCAAAAGTTGGTTCCAGAAATCATGCTGGAACTCCAGGTATTAAGATATTTCCTTTCACTGAGTATCACTAAGATATCAGAGATACAAAATAAGACTGTTACCTTTTTTGTTTTGGTGACCAGAGATTTTAATTATGATTTTCCATTAGGTTTACCTATGATTAGATTTCATCTCTTTAAACACAGACCAATTTATGAAGTTAGCACCTTGAGAACACCGACTAGATTATATTTACTTGAATTTCTCTCAAAAGTACTAGCAATCATGTAATATAATAACTACATGTGTGTGGTTTTGTGTAATTTGAAAAGCAATAGAATACATAATGTTCATCTTAGGAGTGAGACATTTATGTTAGCTTTCTTATTACTGGAACACAATAATGAATACCCACTGTTTAAAAAGGGAAAGGTTTAATTTGGCTCATGGATTCAGAGGAGTCAGTCCATGGTCAGCTACTATAAGGCAGGAACCTTACAGCAGAAGGACATAGTGGAGCAAAGTTGCTTAGTTCACAGAGAGTTGAGAAGCACAGCAGAGGAGCATGCCAGAAAGCAAGGGGCCAGGGACCAGATGTGGACCCCAAAGTCACTCATCCATTAACCCTGCCAGGCCAAACCAAAAGTGTGTTTACTAATCCACGAGGTAGCTTCCAAACCAGTCAAGTTGACACAATTAAGCTTCACCATGATATCATTTCCTTATTCTAAGAGGGTGATGGGGATTCACAAGGTCACGTGGAGCTGGCCCTATGATGCAAATGTGAATCAGTAGAGGTGGGGTGGGAATCCAGGCCTTTCCACTCCAAATAAGTGTGCATTCTTTTGAAATACTTAAGATTGCTTTTCCTAGGAAGACCGAATGTGGGCTGTGGCAGAAACATAAATGGAAATCGTGTATTCTTCTATGACCAGCTCGGCTATCAGTCGCTACCCTTGCATTTCTTATTCACCTTGGACCTTTTCCGATTGCAATCATCAGAGTTTCGCAGAAATGGTCTGAGAAGCCTGGGAGCAGCTGTCAGCCTTTAAGCACTCACTGGTCTGCTTCTGTGAGCACGTCTGCCTCCAAAGGCAGGGTGCGCAGCACGCTCCAGCGAGCCTGAGTAAGAAGCTAGTGCTCCATCTCCGATGGCTGCAATCCATGCTCTCAGCTTGCCTTAATGCGATGTTCTGTCAGGCAGTTTGGACAAAATGCTGGCCCTAAAATCCTTGAATGTGAGTGCTTTTGTCCACTCTTTCTTGAAGAAAAGCACCTGATGAGGAGAAGGCTGACTGCCACTTGGTGCTCCTTGCAGGGTGCTACGTTATCACACCAGCAAGTCAGACCTTTGCCAAGCTTTAGAACATGATCAACACGTAACTAATCCTCACTACTGTCTTTGACAACTGGCAGTTTGAATCGTCCTTTGTTATTGAAGAAACTACCAGAATCAAAGGAAATAATACTTATTTTTAAAGCACTTGTTACATGCTAGGCATTCTGATTTTTGCACATATTAATGCATTTACTTTTCACAGCAACCCTATAAGATTGTCATGGATCAATAAGGGGCAGATGTACTACATAACATGCTGAAGTCACACAACTAATACATATAATAAAACCTCAGCTTGCTAGCATAATTTTTTTCCAGAATCATGCTTGTAATTCAAAGAATTTGTATATTGAAGCAAATTTCCCTATAAGAAATAATGAAAACCCAGATGATTTGCTCTACAACCCCCAAAATTCATGTATAATTATTATAATACTGTATTGTAATCCAGAATAATAAGGAAAATGGAAACGATAAAGGAAAATAAGCAACTTAACCTGCACTTACCTTTGAAAATCTTCAACACTTCACATCTTCAAAGTATGAAGTTGACAAGAGAGGGGAGGGATATTACTGGGTAGGACATGTTTCTCAGTCACTAATGGAGTTAAGGCTATCGATTGGCTCAATGGAATCTCTTTTCATGCAACTTTAACAAGGTATCTACCAATGACACTTGCTTTTGGCTCCTTTGGAGGATTTCATGGAAATATGACATTGCATTGTCATTAAACAGATTAATTGCTCACATGCCTACAGACTTATTCAGGTAGGGCCTTTTATAAATCTTTGCAGGTTCCCACATTTTCCACATCTCCCTGATCTCATTTGAAGTGAGGGGTTCCTCCCCCTGTCTCCTCCTTAACCTCTGACTATCGAGAGACGATCACTCACAATCCCGCAGTGAGACCGAGAGAGAACCACTGGCTCCATGGGAATGATGGGGTGTCAGGCATCATATGCTGCTCACATTGAAAGACATCACTTGTTTATCAAGTTAGACTTATTAGGAATATTTGATAATCTTGTGGAATACTCACAGAATAAGTCACTTGCCATGAAGGTTTTACTGTACCCAGCTCAGGGAAGAAGGCCGAGGAGAGGGCACCAGCCCCTGCTTCCTACTCTGACTGTGCTGGACACTTCTGCTGCGTGTTGCCTGAGTCCCGCTATTCCCAAGGATAACAGTACAGAATTCCGTGCTAACAACCTGAGGCTCAGAGATCCTCACATCCATGCCCAAATGCGCACAGCTAGGGAAAGGCAGAACTGAGACACGTCTCCAGGTATTCACACATTGCCTCTCAGATCGGCTTCCTAGTCTATGGTTCCTGACAATCAAACACATTAGGATCATGACTTTTTTATGTCCAACAATAATCCTTTGTATGTCGAAGCTTGTGTTCAGTCGGTTATAAAATGCATGCAGTTTGCCATTATTACTATCTGGCCTAAGTTCATTTCTGTTTTTAAAGTTAGGCCATTAGTTAAAATAACACATGAAAAGCCAGTGGCAAAGGTGTGTGTTGTGCAGATCCCAACTCTTTGAGGTAGAATGAGCTATTGCTCCTGAGAAATTCAGGGGGAGGCAGGCGGGATACACCTATGTCAGCCGTAAGACTTTCGAAGAGAATTCTCAAACCTGTCGTCAGGGAGATGCCCAGCCAGAGAGCAGGGTCCAAAGGAACATATTTCACTCCTCAGAAAGGTAATGCTTGAAATTACACAATTGCAAGAAGCCTTCATTGGCATCAGTCATAATTCTTTCCTACTTGTTTTAACATTGGATCACAGTCCTTTGAGTCTTGAGCCCTTGCTTCCTTTGCCTCTTGAGATCCTAGATGTCACAGATTCCTTACCCCTCCCCAGAGGGCAGGACTATTTGATTATTTTTTTATTAGCACATATGTGTAATACACAATGCTGATACTCCTTGTGGGGAGTTGGTGCATGTACATTAGACATCTGAATTCTTTTTTCATCCATTTCCACTCCCTTCCTCCCACTTTCACCTATCTCTTGGCTCCTCTTCTCCTCTCCTCTCCTCTCCTCTCCTCTCCTCTCCTCTCCTCTCCTCTCCTGTCCTCTCCTGTCCTCTCCTCTTCTTCTCTCTCTCACCTTGAGGCCAGAACATTAAGCAAAGTAAATCACATACATACAAGCTTAACTATTGCTTCATTTTCCTTATATGAGAAGCCAAAAGTATAAGTAAGTATCAAAAGAAAACATATATAAGAAGACCAGGGATACAGCTCAGCAGCACAGCGCCTTCCAGGCAAGCACATGGTTGTAGGACTGATCTCCGGGACCACAAAAGATGGGTAGTAGGAAGACAGATTCCTTCCTGCTTTCAGTAAAAGTTCTATTCCTAAAATGCGTCATCTCAAGTTCTATAATGTGGCACATTTGGGGTTATTTGGAGAATAAAAAGAGAATCTACCAACTTCTCCTTGATCATTTATATAACTGTACAAGAAACAACAATCATAATTATACATTTTAAAATAAACCTTAGTCTGTAGTTTCTAGATAGAGGCAAATTGAAATTATAAAAATCTTGGATTTTAATTTTACCATTAAAATATATTTTGATATCAGCATCATTATGTGGTAAGCATTCTGATCCTTAGCTTTCCCCGTACCAAAATTTAAATTCTATTATCTATCATGAAAATTCATTCTGGAGATTAAGAGAAATCATTCATTCATTCATTCATTCCTATACTCATTCATCATCCATTCACTAAGTACTTTCTGAAAATTTCCTAAATACTGGGTGTACTAAGTCATTATCAATGACAGAGGTTACGCTGCTCTTATTTTTTTTTTAAGCAAGGGCACCATATATTGGGAGAAAGCTCAGTGTATCAGTAACAGTCGTATGATGACTACTAATGCAGTGTGTTTGTAGAAGGCACAGAAAGACGGGGAGAGAGAGAGAGGCTTTGGCACCTGACACAAGTGGGGTGCTGAGTGGTGAGCAATAAAAAAAGGAATTGGGACTCGTGTTTGCCCCCAAGGGAAGAAAAAATTAATCAATAGCATGATGGATGAGTGAGAAAGAGTGGTCCATAGGTGAAGAAGTGGTCTGGGGCAGGGGTGGGGAGAGGTAGACTCTTCAGATACATGCTCGAGACAAAGTGTAAAATGCTAATAAGTGCTTAGTGCTTTCCATCTCTTTGATTCTAAATAAAACAAGGAAAAAAGTCGATTTGACCCCAGAACCTGTCTTTGGTTGCACACATCCGGTGCTATCACTTCCCCGTGTTTAACACCGAGGCGTCACAGCGTCCCAGGCGGGGGCTGCGCTTTGAAGTACACAAAAGCTAAGATCCAGAGGGAGCAGGCCCTCTGAGCATGGAGAGATTAATTTACACCACCACAAAATAAGATCAGCCTGCTGCTAATCAAAGTTCCATTTCTGATTTTCCAGGGCATTTCACAGGAGGATTTTTTTTCCCACTCTGGATAAAAAGTAAAAGATAATAGAAAAATCACTGTTGTGCTACTTTGGGATGAAAACAAACAACAAAGTCATGCTCTGATGGAAAAGTTAGCAAGCTGTCATTGATGCTGCTGCTGAGAAAGCAAGGACATAGCATGCCAAAGAGGGAAAAACTGCCTCCATAAAGTAACTTAATCTATGTGCGGGTCCCTTTTACAATGTGCTTCCCACGAGTGTGGTGCTATGTCAGTTACTAGATGTGAGCCCACATAGCCAGCTTTGATTGAGAATGAGTGGGGTGGAAAGACAAGATGAGCCCTTTTGTTTCATTCTGACTGTGACACTTCATTAGAAGTGACCTTGCGTGGGTCTTTCTCCCTTTCCCAAATACTCGGTGACATTAATAACAAAACCTGGTCCACAGCACCTTGGCAAAACCAAATAGACTGATGGATGTGAGTTACTTTGTATGAAATAATGTGAAGTAAAATTCTTATCCAAACATGAATTTGTTTTTAATTAATCCTTTGCCAACTCTGGACCTGCATTTATAGGGCTAGAATTCTAATAAAAGGTAATTCCAGATACATGGGCACTCCATTACATGGTAGTAAATCTCTTATTATTGTTTCTCTTTTAACTGCAGCAGTTTTTTTTTTTTTTACTTCTGTTTGGGAATGTGATTTCATTTTACCAATGCAGACCTCCCCACCCATTTCCTCCTTCTCTCTATAAAGAAATAATTTCACAAACCATTCATGAAGGATTTACAATCATTTTTAGATGAATAAGTTAATAAAGAAATGAAGAAAATTCAGGGTCAGGGGTTTAGCTCAGTGGCTCAAATACCTGCCTGGTAAATGCAAGGTTGTAAGTTCTATCCCTGGTACCAAAAAAAGAAAAAAAAAAGAAAGTTCATCTCCTAGAGGTGCTTCTGATTCAATGCACTGTGGGCAAGCCCCGCAGGGTGCAGAGCACTATTTCTGCCTAGTACACTCTTGGCAACACATGGATGGCAAGGGGACATTAGTCACCATCTACTATTTTCTTCTTTGTCGTCACACTTATGCCTGACTTTGATGACACGAGTGAGAACTGAAGATTCAAATTCTAATCCATAATTCTGCCTTTTGCTCATTGTAGGAATTTGCTGAAATTTTGAGGATCACGTACATTCAGCTTCTCCACATACAAATTGCAGGCACCATTCATCGTCCTTTCCAGAACTGCCCATAAAGTTCTGATATGCCTTCTATGATGACTGGAGAGGACAAAGACATGACAATGAAGGCCCACAAGGTCATGTGACATTGGGACTGGATGAACAGTGCAAAAAGGTCTGGTTTATTTTGCAGTGTGTGCTGGTTCCCAAAATCCTGAACCCAGGTGCAATGTGTCAGTTGCTTTGATTTGGAGGTGGAAAGTCTAGCAGATGCGGTAGGTGTCAGAGAAAAGGGCCTAATCAGCAGCTGTTGACGTCTCGTCTCGGTCTCTGAAGCAGTATTTCTCAGTGTTGTGTGCAGGAGTAATAATTCAATGCTCCCTGTGATTTTTTTTTTCTTGAAAGAAGAATCTGAAAGGGAATACACCCAAAACTTAATCTCAGATATTTTGTCCAAAAGTTTCTCCTGGTATTGTGGGAAACTACATAGCTCATGTCCTCAGGGTCTCTTCTGTCCCCTGGAAACGTGTATGAAGGAGGAGCAGAAGACAGATTCCTGAAGCTGTCTTTTGTATGAATGAGGCACATTGAGCATGTCTCTGTAGACTTTACCCATTAAAGATGGACTCTGCTGGGCCCTTTTCGCAGGACCCTGTGTGGAGGTGAAATGTGTGCACCTTTCCCCTCGGATCACCTCTAGTCAGAGCTTTATCCACCCATGACTTACACCGAGAGAATTTTCACAGGACACTCACTAAAACTGAGAAATGATGCTTAAAACCAAAGAACCAACTCTTCAGCCAGAAATTCTTGAGTTAAAACTATCCGGTGTCAAAACAAAATGGAACAAAACAAAACAGAACAAAACAAATCAAAACTAATACTGTTCAAGGGTAGCTGAAGCTCTTTCCTATCCAGTGAAGCTGAACTTGTATCTAATTCCTCCAGAAAAGGAATCTATCCACGGTGAGTGCTTACTCCTTTTTGCCAATTAGGTACGTGCACATGGAGAATATACATTACTTTGTGTGCTTTCAAAAAACTTCTGCAAGAACTATTGTGCTAGAACAAGAAAAAATATGACTCATATAAATTTGAGAAATATTGCAAGAAATCTCAGGGGCTTAAAATTACTATCATGACAAAGAAGGAAAATTACCTGCAGTCTTAGCTCACTGAAGCATTTGATAAACAGATAAACTTGCAGGGAGGTGTTCCGTGGGATCCCACTGTGGAATGAAAAAGACCTTTCACTAAAGAGGTGGAAGGTTCCTTGTGATGTCTGCACTGTCCAGCCCAGGACAGCACAGCCGGAGGGTTCAGGGTTGAAATGGAGCTCAGCTTTAGCTCAGGTCTGCACCAGGGATGAGTGCTCCTTGTCACACCCACTTGGGAACACGGGCACAAGTGGGACAGCAGGCAGCCAGGCAGGATACAGGTCCTCCTGGTGAACCAGGTGACATCTGCCAAAGCAACAGCAGGAGGCTCCCCGCCTCGGGTGAAGATGAAGTGAACCAGGACTGGCACAGCATCCTGTGAGCCTCAGAACTTCAGTCCGAAAGCCTCACTGCAAAGTGTTACACACGAACCAGGCGTCAGGGAACGGGAGGTCATTTGAAACTATGCATGGATGTCAGTCCTGGAGCCCTACTGTGTGCTGACCTGGTTCCTGGTAATCTCCCTGGGTTGATTCTCTCATGCCTGTTGCTATTGGTGCTATTGTTTAGCCCTACCATTTCCCACTTAGTCATGTGTGTAGCACCTGGGATTCATGAGTGGTAGAAATGGGGGCCATCCTGTTTAGATGTGTCTGAGTGAAGCCCCCAGGATTCACGTGTCAGAGGCTTGGTACCCAGGGTGGGAATGCAACAAGCATGGGGAGTTTAAGATTTGGGGTGGGGGTGGGGCTTCAGGTCAGTAGGTTGCTGTTCTCTGTGAGCTACAGTCTCTCAGGATTTCTGTCTACCATGTGACCTCTTTCTTCCTGCTACCACGTGCCCCCTGCAATGAGACCCTGTACAGCCACACAGCCTTGGACTTTCAGCCTCCAGAACTACGAGATAAGCGAACCTCTTTCCTTTATAAGGCAGTCTGCCTCCAGTACTGTGCGACGCTATCAGAAAATGTACAATGGATGTTGGGAAGTGGGAAGAAATTGTTCAAAAGGAAAAAGGAATTAGGATGGGTGAAAGGAGAAAGGACAGTAGGAAAAGGGAAAATGTAAGACAGCTACACTATTAGTGTCTCTTCTTTCATGAAAAAGGAAGGTTCGTGCTAATATCAACTGGAAAAGTTATGTCCATAGCTTGTACCCTGAAGCTATGTAAAGATAACAACATCATTTATCAATGACTGTAAAGATAACGACATGCAATATATTAACCATGTTGTTCTCCTACTGTTTTGGTATAAAATTTTGTTTTATCTTTTTCCATAAAATAAAGGGACTCGCGCACACCTCACGTCATAAGGCTCCCTGTGCAGCTCTTATTGTCACTGCTTGTCATATAATGAGCCTCAAGCGGAGCACATTACTATTCTCAGTTTATGACTGAGGGAATAGTTGTAATTTACCTAAAGCTATGTCACCCATTAGAGTTTGAGTCAAGGGTCCAGAATTCTTTCCTTGAAAGACTGAATCCTCTGGTGGAATGAATTGAGAGAGGTACAGCCAGCGATCCATGCAGCAACCCAATCCTAGCATTCAATGTTCAGGCTTGGTTTTTGGAGATAATTCCCTAGTTCACATTGTCATGAACAGCATTTACCTCATCCGTTCAGGGAGAGCAGAAACCTTTTGGGGAAAGCAGCCAATATTGAAGCAGAGGTAATGTTTTATTTTTGGTAGTAAATTATTATCTTCTAGAGGAACCTTTCATATCAAATTTTCCACACTATTTGGTTCTCCCCATACCTGTGGAGAATAGATAGTTGCTTTTCAAAAGTGCTCCAGATTTAGATTGAGATCTATTTGAATTCTAGTCCAGCCACTGGAGAGCTCAGTTGCCCTAAAAATACCCTTCAAACACCTTGAATCAAGAGCTCTCTTGAAAATAGATCTAACAAGACCAACTCATATGGGTTGAGAAATGAATATGATAGAACTTCTTGAGTGTTGTTGATATGAGGCATCTTTGCTGCATTTTGTTTGGTCAGTGAGTGCTCATCACATCCCTGCTGGGTGCTGGGCAGGGTCCAGAGCATCCTCATTCTATAAGATTCTTCTTTCCATTACACTGAGAAGTTCAGGAAGCTCAGAATTCGGGTCCAAACTTGCGGATGTCCTCAGACAAGTAATTTAGTATTTACAGATCTCCAGTGCTGGCACCTTTGAAATGTACCAAGAGTCTTGGACAATTATCAGTGGCTCTCAAGTTATGTTCTGTGTTCCAAGGATTTCCTTGTTCTTCTGGGGCCTCCCTTGATGATGGAGAGGAGTATCATGATCTGGCACCCCAACTCTTCTTCAGACATGGCTGCCACACACATGTACTGACTGGACAGGAACTGGCCTGCATTATTAATGTCTTAGTTACTTTTCTCTTGTTGCTGAGATGAAATTCCAAACATGCACAAATTAAGTGAGGAAATGTTTATTTAGCTCACAGTTTGCAAAGGTTTCAGTTCGTACTTGGCTGGCTCCAAGCCAAGGAAGCTTCACAGAGAGGAACAGTTCATGGCAAGCTAAAGGTATCAAAGAAAGCAAGGAAGAGACAAGAAAAGCCTCTTTCTGTGCCTTGTATTGTCCCCAGGCTATTAGGATTACAGGGTTTTAAATTTATCAGTGTTCTGATAGAGTAACCACTGCCCTCAACCCTAGTACCCTTAATCCTAACATTGCTCTGTGAATCAGTTGCATGCTCTACATTTAGCGAACTTTGAAAACCCCCCACCTATGACCACATGAGGCATTGGGGGGACATCTAGACACAAGCCATAACAACTGCATATTTTTGTTAAATCATAGATGTTTTTACCATGTTGTGTGTTTTTATTTCATTTTCTCAGATTAAAAATATGACTGAATGAACATCAACTGGCCAGCAACTTTGCTGTCTAAGTTACACCACCCTCTGTTCCAACCCATGGTGTCAATTAATCTGCAGTTATTTACTCCCTTTGTGATTAAGCTCTCAGAGCTTTAACTTTTTCATCTATAAAATAGGTTCATGCTCTATGCTTCAAAGAATTGTCTTGAGACTTAGATAAGATCATGCTTTTAAACACATTCTTTGGGTCAAGCTATGCCACATATACATTAATGTGTTTATTATCATACAAATCTCAGCAAACAGAAATATCCCCAGAAGTTTATTCTTTCGGTCTTGAAATTCAGCAAGTATCATTAGAGATATTTTCTCCCAGTCCATAGTAAATTATTTTTTCCATCATTTTTTCTACTATGATATAACTTCAAAATTTTAAGTTCTGAATTTCACATGTCTATTTGTCTATATTTATAATCCAATGTACGTCTTAAAATTTGAATTTATATATCATATATGTACAAATATATGATCACTTTAAAAAGAAACATCTCTCTGGCACTTTAACCCTGCTCTACATTTCATGATTCTGAAGTCACCATTTGAGCATGTCACATGTACCTTTTATTCACATGAAGTGTACACTTACAGCATCCATCATTTTATAGCTTGATGTTTATGGTTTAATAGGTCAATCACATACCTACTGCCTCTCAATCTAGTAAGTGATTCAAAGGACACCTGCTATGTTCACAGTATCCCAAAGTGAGTATCTTAATGTCCCCTAAATCCCTGAGATCTCTGTCCCTTTTTGCAATCCCTGGGCTTGTGCAGGGAGGTAACTGTTACACCAAAATCAGAAACACAGGCAGGGTCTAGTCTGTTTTCTCTGCTCTGTTGTTTCTTTTCAGAGGAAAGATGTTTGTCATTCTTAATGCAGGGGGAAGTGAACATTGGAACAAGATATTCTTTCTAAATGAAGTAAAATAGAGAAGCTCCAGAGGGTTTCTAGGGGGGATGACGAAGCATCCACTTGGGGGGCAGCCAGGCTCCTTAGGCACTGCTGCTCTGAATAAAGAGCAATGTCAGGGAAAGAGCCGCATGAGTCAGACTCTGCAGAGCCAGCTGACAAGGCAGTGCTGCTCTTAGTCACCCGAGGACCCTCTTTATCTCGGTCTCTTCTTCCCACTTGCACTGCTCACTCACTAAGATGAGGATTCGCTGGGACAATGGAAATCAAAGTGTTCAGAAAATGAAGCAAGCAAGATTCAAAAAGCACATGGCATTATAATAAAGTGCTTAAATTTGAGCCAAACTTAAGAAGCTTACAGGTTTTGAGCATGGCTTTTGGGTACTGAATGACCTTTATGAAAATTCTTTCCTTTAAACTAACTCCCTGGGTCTCACTCTTGCCTTTAAATAAAAATTGCTCCAAGACTTGTGGTTTCTCTTCCATAAAGTGGGCATCCCAGAAGCAGCCATCCCAGTGAAACAAATGATGCTGTGCCCAGAATGTGGCATAAAATTAGATCTTAATAAGTAGCATGGAGAATGATGAGACAAGGCTGATAGTGCCGGTGCAGTCACCATGTCAGCCCAGCCAAATAAACTGATATAAAACTGTTTTTCAGTCATATTTTAAAAATCTGGACTTTTGGGAATGATACAGGAAAAATTTAATTTCTGCATATACAAACCTGTGGGCATTTTGTTGACTTATTTATTACATTAGACCCTCATTGTCAGATGATATGTTAGCAGCAAAATTAGCTAAGAATATCTCTAACATTGTGTGTTGAATCAAATTGATGAAGATTGTTAAAAACAAAAAAAAAACTTGATGAGTGAGACACTCTATCTGTGTGTGTTTGTTTGTTTGTTTGTATAAAAAAAATTATGGCTCCATGAGTCTTTCTTGTCTCTAAAGCAGTATGTAGTGGACTTAAAGAAAGCAGAATTGATACTTAGCTAATCATGTAAGTTCCGTCAACTTCCAGCTGCCACTGTCCTAACTGATCTCACAAGATGCTTCTAGGAATTATCAAGATGCTGTACTGGAAAGGGATGGGAAAATGGTGGTGGTTCTGATCAATGAATGAATATTCACAAAATCCCAGGCCTTCTAGAACATTCGAAGTGTACAGTAAGTAAGCTATCTCATCCCTCACATGCTGGATCACTGGGAAGACTCTGGAAGGGGGCAGTTAGCACTCAACTCTAATGAATTCTCAAGTGTTGTGATAGACTTGAATTAATATGCCTCCTTTCTCTCAAAGGTTGCCTCTGAGTCTTGAGTTGTAAGAACTATTTGGTGAAGCATAAGAGTGGTGGAAGAATATTAGCAACATGACAGGAGGATGGGAGGAATTGCAAAGGACACAAATCAGAAATGTGCTGATTACTGAGAAGACAGTGATGACAGTTGAGATAAAATAAGAGAGTGATGACAGGTGAGATAAAAGAATAAATACTTTCACTTGCTAAACTGTTTGTTTTAACCATGGCAATGAGGTTTAGTCAATAGGTGGACATCAACCTGTTGAGGAACTTGCCATCTTTACTGCAAGATAGTCAATTGGGCTAACATGGTCAATTAAATCCACTTTCAATATTTCTGAATAATTTAAACAATTGATGTCATGCCTCAAATGCATGGCAAATCTATCTGCTTAGTGGACGTGGATACTCCCTGATGATGGAACTACAGATTTGTACTTTACCCCTAGTCCTTCATAGGTGGACCTTAAAACACTTTCCAAGACCTTGAACCAAAGTAGAAATAAAATGAAGAAGGAAAATAGTGCAAGTTCCATTAACGAAGGAAATCTGTAAGGCTAGTGATAAATCTGCGCCCAGTATGTGTGCTCATTTGCTTCTTGCCTTCTTGCTTGTTCTTGAAGCCCAGCTGGAGTGGCATGATGAGACACACAAGAGTCAAGGGTACTGGGGGTAGAGGTTGGCTTCATGAAGTCATACGACAAGAAACTTGTCTCAATTGTGAGTCAGACTAAATCGTTTCTTAATTGTGATCCTTTTCACAATGTCCCTCCTTAGCTGCAAAGGTCGCCTGTTGAATCTCAGTTCTTTTCTAACTTTCCTATTTTGAAGCCCTGTATTCCTTTCATATCTGCTTCTCATGTTGACAAAACATTTTTTCTGATACATAATTTCAGTTCTCAGTTTCTGAACCTGGAACTTCATTCATGCTTTACACTGTTACCAGTAACTGTCTGATGCCAGCAATATTTTTCACTAGATAGTCATATTTCATCTCTTCTCAGATGCCCCAATACAACCTCCTAACCAGTGAATAAACAGTCTTTCTGCTAAATCATTCATTCATTCTTTCCATTTTTTGTATATTCATTCAATATATAAGCACTTGTTCACTGACTGGTGGTCATTAGGACAGTAGATATTAATGAAATATCATGTCTGCACTCATAGAATTCATAGCTGAATGCAGAGCACTGACATATATACAGTGAGTAAAATACATTTAAGTGGGAAAAAAGTGGTAAATTTCCAAGAGTGAGGATGAGGAAGAGAGTGCCATGAACAAAGGACAGTAGCAGTTCAGGTTCCAAAGACAAGTGCCCCAACCAGCAGGGTAGAAGGTGCATTATCTTGTATTTCCTACTCTCAGGGATTCCACATTTGCTTTCCCCATTATTTAGATTCTAAATAAGTTACAAGTCCATACTGATTCTCAAGGAAGCACATAGGCTTCTCTCTCCACAGCAGAGGCTTAAGGTCCTTGAAAATCCTGTGAGATGGGAGATAAGCACGCATCTTCCTTGTTGACAAGGACTAGTTTTCACATATAAAGTAGGAAGAAAGGTGCTTAGCAGTCTGTGTAAAGAGGAGGGTATCTGGAGCCAGGATAATCTCAAGGCATGATTTATAGGTTAGTGCATCTCAAGAATAACGTGCATGGAGAGAACTATCCCGGAGTTGGTGTGTTACAGCGGGGCACTTCCAAAGACACGGAAAACCAGGTAGCAGGTAACAACTACAGACGCTGACCAGGCAAGATGTGATGAGGGCTTGAACTGAGGCACTAGTGGTGGAATTTGAAAGAGGAAATGTTGCAAGTCATGATTAAATATAAGATAATTCAATAGAAGTACTTATCAGTTCATTGGTTGCCAAGTAGGAGGAATACGAAAGTCCCTGAGGTGACTATCCTCTTTTTATCCTCTGTCATACCCTGAGAAGTCCTCCAACCACATGACCAATGAAAGGGTGCCTGGGTCAGACCATCCCATCTTGTTGGGGGCAGGTGGTGGGATATGCTCCCAGCACAGGCTGGGGAGCCTCTAGTAGAATTTCTGAAATTACTAGAATGTTGACCTATTCTCTTCTATGCAAAATATAAAAATACATTCAGTTCAGAGCTACCACTGGTCCTATTGCCCAAAAGGAAAGCCATAGTCTGAGAATGAATTCAGCCCAGGGAAATTCAAAGCCAAGGCAGGAAAAAGAAGAAGAAATGCTTGATGATGTTGTCAGAATCCTCAGATCCGGCTGGGTCAGAAGAAGTTCAAGTTAGTAACAAATTCATTCTTTTCAAAAGAGCTAAGTTTATTTACATCATCTAAAATTGAGAGTCCTGAATTATACAAGGGAGAAATCAAAGCAAACTCTCAGGCCCCCGCTTGAGCAGTTAGGCAGGAGTAAGGAGATGTGGTTGCTGCCACGTGGGTAAGGAGCACAGGAGAAGGGCTGGGCGGGAGATGGGTCCTGTAGACCCTGGGAGCTGCCGTCATTGAGGCTCCTGCCCACGAGGCTGAGGACGAGCAGGCGATTTGCGCGGTGACGTATGCCAACGCTCACGCAGGTCACTTAGTGTCAAGCTCGGTTATTAATGAACTCACCTAAGTCCATCGCATCCCTGCCGATTCAGGAATCACTCACTCCATAAAGCAAGCAGGCGGAGGGAACTTACCAGCAACATCCTCCCCGCCTTACATATTTCAAATTAAGTGCTTGATATTGTCAGTCAGTTAATTAAATATCAATCGTGACAGATGATTCCCATCACGCTTGATATCTGATCACTGTCTCTGACTCTGTCCTCCGTGCTGGTGGGGAACAGATGCTCTCAGGGACGGGGTGCAGAGATGTGGAGAAAGCACAGAGCTGGAGTGGGAGAGTCTCTGAGCAAGCTGGGCCTTTGTCAGCACTGCAGCAGCTGCTCTGGCCAAGGGTAATTCAAGCTACAATGTGAAGCCCCTAATTCTAAGTGTGATACAAGCAGCTTTTCTCTGCTCAGTGTGTTCCATTGATTGCAGACAATATGTAATTACCTCCTGAGACATACTTTCCCCATCTTAACTCGCTCTACATGTGAAATGAACTGTAACAGACAAATTAGCTTTTTTTCCCCTTTCTCAGCTACTACATGTCTTAGATTTTTTCCCTGATTTGATGATTCTTTTCTACAAGTACACCAGGACGACTGAGGATTGATGGTGAGCTGTACAGCCGCATAGAGATGGTATGCCATCTAGCGCAGTGTCTAGAGCTACACTAAGGAACAAGACGGCTCCTAAAGCCATAGCCCCCATCCTGAGCTACTGGGAATCAGAAATCCAACAAGACAGAAAGGATTCAGAGCACCGCCATCTCTTGTTTGTCATAGTGCTGTACGTGGCCTCAGGTCTCCTGATACTGGACCCTTTCAGCACCTGAAGTTTTGACCCAATCCACCAATATATTGTACTTTATAAGCCCATTACATAGACTTCTCGCCATGCTGCGGGTCCATCGCAATGTAGCTTGTTTCCATCATGGCATGAGTTCCATCCCAAACAGACTAGAATCCAATCTTTCCAAATTTCTAATAAATTTCTGCAGAAAACACATTTATTCAAAGAGCTGGGATGCAACACACCTTGAACACCTATGTACCACCAAAGAATTAGCTCCTTGTCTATTTATCATTTATTATTTCATCTTTTGACAAATATTTACTTCCTAACTCATCTATGGGATAAGCAGAACATGAATTATTAATACCACCTGGCAAAAAAATATAACTCATGCTCAGTCGAAAGCCAATGACTTTATAGGGCTGAGAACTGATGAGGTTTGGTATCACCTTAGTTGTAGGCAATACCAGCCCAATCCGACCTGCTATCATACATCATTGGCATGTGGTCTCTATACCATAGTAGAAATTATGGTCATTTGAGCCTTTACGAATGCTAAAAGAAGTTAAGCAAGAGATCTGTCTAGGGCTGGCTTTGGTTGATTGAAGTATGTATGTACATATGTTTATATGTATATATGTATGTATGTATGTATTCATTCATTTATTTATTTCTGACAAAGAATATATATGGTTACCATTGAAGCCAAAAGTAACATGTAAAAAGCAAGGCCAAATCAAACAATAATGACTGTTACTATTTCATCTGTCTGATCCATTAAGTGACCTCAACCATCAGTCAATGTTAATTGACCACTAGTACATTTTTAGTGCAAAACTGGGCTTTCATAAAATATGAAGAATGTCTGAACATGATCTATCACCCGACAGACCTTATAGATCTTGTCTCAGGATAAAAGGAGTCATAACATTAACTCAGCCCAGTTTCGTTGGTCTTAGCATAAGTGTTCTGTGATATATGGACCAAAATTTGTGATGCGCCTTCAGGTTCATTTGGGTCCCACGATTATGTAGTGGACTCTGTAACCTAAGGTAGGAACCAAGACTCAGAATAGCTGACCATCTTATCTGAGGTCACAGATCAGCTACCGGAGAAATGTGCTTTCACTTGTAAATTATTTCAAGATCTCAAGTTCACCAGTCCAGTTTTGTCTTCTGCTTTCACTTAGATCTTGGAAGAATTGAATTTCTTTTGCTCAACAAATGGGAAGGAAAAGGAGTCCAGAGGAAATGAGTATGCGCACACCACCCTTCCCCAGAAAGTTTGTGCACCTCTTCTCCCTTCGAAAATGGTATGTCAATGTTTCCGGGCATTTGGCCGGAGAATGCAGTTTGTAGCACCGACAAATCATTCAGAAATCAAGTCTTAACTAGGGTGTAAGGGTAAGATAGATTTCCTTTGGTTTATTTTCTGTGAGTTTTTAACATAGACAAAACAATCACTTCGACTCCATTCTGATGTTAAGTTTTCAGTAATAAGTTTTTCCAGGAGCATCTTTACATCTAATGAATTTACAAAGTTTTCCACTTGATGCTACTCTTAGAAGAGAGTGTAAATGTAATTGCTTTGGTAACATTTTCCAGCAACATCAAGAAACACTTTGATGTCCCTGTAGTTTCAACACAAAAATAACATTAACTGTGTTTTCTGTGATTTTTTTTCTTACTCAGCCACATTTGTATTAATCACAAGGTGCTGACAGCTTGACAAATATTCTTTTGCATGAGATTCAACTGATATTTTTAAAAACCCAATAATATATCAAATGGGGAGAAAAAAGAGCTGATAAAAATATACTTCCTACTGTTGATAGCCAGGGCTTTAGATCTCCAAAAATTGTTCCCAGCTTCTAGGTAGCGTTACTTCAAAGAGGCGAAAATCATCCAAATGAAGTGGAAAAACTTCGGCTCTTCCGGAATATTTCAGTGAAGGAAAAAGAAAGGCATCTGCATTATTAATAGGGGCAGGGAGGCCAGGCTAAGCTGGGGTATGAATTCCCGCATCCTGTTTATTTCCTTCTGGATACAGTGCTCCAGGAAACCCGGGGAGGCCAGGACCCCAAACCCAGAGCAGATGGTCTTGAAAATGATCATACAGATTTTCTTTCATAATGAAGCTAAAGAATCCTATAGGATTTATAGTAAAAACTGTTCATACATATGAAAAGACAGATGTTTCTTTAGATGCTGTTCCGTGTTTCTTTGGCTGAATCCAGGAAGAGCCATTAGCTACAAGTTTATTTTCAAGCAGCTGAGTTATGTGGGACTTTGGTCTCTTCTAATCAATGTCAAAACACCTTTTAAATGGAAATTATTTTTTCTCTTGGGTAGAGGATGGAGGAATGTGTTTAGAAGGCCAGGGAATTAAATCTCTTTCCATATATAACTTTTTATTGTTGCACAGGATTCGAGAAATCCGTCAGACTCTTTTTTTTGCAATTTTTTGTCAATGAAGCAAGGCACTGTTGCAAACACATATTTTTGGTCTAATGAGCAGTGATTAAACTGCCTATATATAGAAACAATAAATTCTACAGTTTGCATATGACTACTTTCCAATACTGTCCCAGAAGTCAGAGTTCAGGGTTCTAATCCCAAATCTGTCACTCTATAGCTCTACTGTGATTTTAGAGAAGGCACTACCATTTTCTGAATTCATCTTGACCCAAATAAGACATCTTGACATCTGAGATAATTCTGCACATCTCATGCCTAGCTGGTCCCCAGTTCACCTGAAGGATTATTTAAAATGTATTTTTTAAGCCTGAATCCACTGAATCAGAATCTGTCCAAATAGAGGTCAGAAGAGTTATGTTAATGTTTTGGTTTTTATCTTTTAACTTTCCAAGTGGTCTCTAATTTCTTTATAACTAACACAGAAAAGACACATTTTTCACATTTGATGATGCACATACTGGCCCAACCAGGTTTCAGTTCTTCACTTGGAATATCATTGGCTAGGACACTGCTGTTCTGATTCTGATTCGCGACAGTTGCAGAATTACAGGTGCACACCTTCACACACACCTGCAGTCTCTCCCATGCAGGAACTTCCACACCAGACACACGCAACCCCACTTATGCACTTCTGCATGATGCCATTGTCTCAGGGCATTTGCATACATAGTAACAATACTGTGCATGTGGCTCTGTGGTATGTATATGTGCAATGATCTTTGTTGATTTTGCAAATATGTCACCTGTTCTCAGTAACTTAATTTTTAATATTCTTTTACTGAATGAATACATTTGATTTAGACCAGTAATAAGACACAACTGTGGGCACATAAATAACTACTAAACTTTTTCTCCCAGAATCTATAGAATAATTAGAAATGTGTGTGTTGGGGAAAAATATATAGGCTCATTGCAACTGTTACAATACTGAGAGAGTAAAACCATTAAAATACCGGACAATCCAAAAGCTCAATACATGGGTCTTTCCTGGGAGAGAATGTATTCTAGTTATTTTCCACAATCACCATAATATTGTTGAGGTTGAGAATAGTCACATTAATGGTGTAAATTTCAAACATTGGTCATAATATATTGGTATTATGTATAATACACATAATACATATACACAATATTATGTATAATATACATAATATTATAATACATGGGTATTATGACTTCATGAATATTTTTTCTTTTCCTTCTCCCAATACTACTTGCTTTATTTTCTTAACAGAGGATTATTATAATACTTTTTACATAAATTTTTAACAATGTTTGTAAAAGGAGCTGTAGTGATGAATTGGAGAGAAGCATTCTGAGCTTTAAACAGCTTCCAGGGTCTGCAGTCCAGGCAGAGCTAGTCTCTCTGAAGACACGAGGACACCAGGTTACTGAGCAGGTCTGAGCCTGACAAGCACTGCAGGGACCTTGGACATGCATTGTGACACCTGTCAAGGTAGAAATCTAACACCTGTTCACGGTAGGATTCTGATGCAGGATCTTCCAAAAGATCGGATTCCAAAGGGCCAGACCTCCACAGGAGGAAGACGGTTACAGAAGCCCCATAGTGATGTGGGCGGCTTTTCTTCCCCTTGGTCAAGGGATAAATCCTAAGAATTTGTCATTATTAACTTTCCTATATGAATTTCTGGTCAAATATTTTGCCATTAGTGTCATATGAACAAAGAATCTAATAAATAAAAAGTCAATTAAATTCAAAGCTCAGAGAAGCAGAGAAGAACCTCAAGCAATACCATCTTTTGGTTATATTCTAGGGCTAAATTGGGTTAAATTCTAGGGCTCTAATGGAAACTTTGGTTAATAATAATGTATTATATACTGGAAATGTATTCAGAGGGTAGAAAATAAGGATTCTCAATAAAAAGTAACTGTGAAGCAATGGATATATTAATAACTCAACTATGTTACTATTTCACAATATGTATGTATATCAAAATCGTGTCACAATATGAACATGTATCATGCTATATGTCAGGTAGATACAGATTAATGCCTCCATAAACTTGAGAAAACAGGAAAAAAGTTTCATTTACAAAGAAAATAAGAAACAAATGCTCCACTTTAGTTTTCTCTTTCTTTCAATCTCCTCCATACAAATACCCCTTGAAAACTAAAACAACTAAAAATAAAAGAGCATTTCAACACAACACTGTGGAAGGTGGTAGAAGGAACAAACCATATAATCAATTGTGTACAGATTCTAGCTCTCAGAGGCCTGCAGTCAATGAAGGGGGCAGTGGCTGTTCAAACTGCTCCAGAAATCAACTCTCAATGTCCCATCCTGAGCAGAATGGTTTTTGGCTGAGAAAAGTGCAGCAAAGATCTTTTCTGATAAGTAATAGCTGAGGGAGGAGAGAGTTTACCACAATCAGCCTTTCACGAGCGATATTTTAATGATTGTGTTTTAGGCCTGAAGAAATGATCTCAGTTAGAAAATGCCTGGTGCAAGAAAAAGCAATGAGCAGACATATTGGTAAATGTATTGGCTGCAAAACAATAGCCATGCCACCCAAGTGTTGGTAGTAAAACACCGAACATCCAAAACATACTCTGAGCAACGTAAGATATAAGTCGATGGGGGAATTAGTTCTCTGAAAGTACAAAGTGAATAATCTCTAATAATTAATTAGCAATAGAAGAAAAACCCCATAAATAATCACAAGAATGAGGCAAAGCAACCAGGCAAGGCAGTGGATGCCTGTAATCCCAGCATTTGGGAAGCTAGGACAGGAGGATTGTCATGGGTTCAAGGCCAGCCTGGGCTACATAGGAAGACTTGGTCTCAAATAAAAAAAATCCAAAAAACAAAAAGAAAAATTAAGAATGAGGCAAAGTACAGGGCCCTAGAGAAAGCACATAATGTGAGGGAAATGAGATATAATAAACAGTTTTCTTCTTACAAATATACCTACTGAAGAAAATAAATATATTTCTAAAGTTAATGTGGGAAGAAACTCAGAACTTGAGTATTTCTTTATTCATTAAAAAATCAACTAATCTGTGTAAATGCTAGGCTTTTCTGATTTTGCCAGTTGTATTGTGGTCATAAAAAAGGATGTCTTTAGCCGGGGATTTAGCTCAGTGGCACAGTGCCTGCCTGGCAAGTGCAAGATCATGAATTTGATTCCTGATACTAAAATAAATAAATAAACAAATAAATAAATAAAAAGAAAGGAAGGAAGAAACAAAGCAAATTCATCATAGATAGACATAATTTCTAAGATGTATTTTTATGTTTTTAACATAAAATATAGTAAGTATAGAGATAGAAAAGTAAAAGCAAATATGGTAACACAACAACATCTGATAAATTTGGCAGAGTGCATGAAAATTCCCCATTTTCACAATTTGTACTTTGTTTGAAATTTCTTCATGATAAAAATAAATTTAAAAAGTTAATTTATATCTATGCTTATCCTTCAAACATCAGGCCCTGAGGGTTTATTGATTCACCTTTCTTAGACAGATGAAAAATAAGTCCATTCAAATACACAAATTCATTCAGGAAAATATATATATATATATATATATATATATATATATATATATATGTCCCTCTGGTAGTTCTGCAAAGCTCATATAGATTTACTAATGAAAAGAAAAAAATCTCTCATTAGTAGGACCAGTTGCAAAAAGAGAAAAAAAGTTGAGTTTACTTTAGGAATACAAGATTGGCCTAATATTAAAACAATGATCAATGCATCTTAATGTATGATTCAATTTCCCATCGGCTTGTAAATATAAAAACATAACACACTAAAATAGGAAGCAAGCCCCCATGCCTGATGACACACAGCAAGAGGGCAAGCACTTCACAGCAGACACACTACACTTAGGGGAATAAACCAAACAAGGATTTTGCGGAAGCCATGAAAGCCCCTCTTGGACTGGCCAGTGAGCGCCTCTCTGAGATTTGAACGATCAGAACAGAATAGGGTGAAAAGCCAAAAAAGACCAGCCCAGAAGCAGACGAAAGTGATGCGAAGGGGAGGAAGGTGACATGAGCCTGGAACATGGAAGAAAAGAAGGACCGGACTGTGTGTTTGAGTCCGTGAAGAGTCCAGAGAGCCCAGAGGGAGGTGGGAGAAGGCAGGACAAGGGGACACTCACAGAGCGTTCAAGGCAGTGCAATGCTGTGGATCGAGGTGCCTGGTTTTAACTCTCCTTTATCGTCTTCAGAAAGCTGTGGGGGCCTGCGTGAGAGGGAGAAGAGTCACAGGAGCATCGCTGAGGCCCCGGAGGACAGGCTTCATCTGGGGCAGGGGACTGACGAGATGCTCTGAAGGTGAAGCCGGGCCACCAGAGCTTGCTGCAGGGGATGGAAGGTGACTTTCAGCTAAGCCAGGGTACAGTGATGCCCACGGCAGAAATGGGGAAGCCTGTGGCAGGTGCTGCAGCAGAAACCCAGGCTTCTGATTTGGGCCTGTGAGGTTTGCAGTGTCCACTGAAGCTGCTCCTCTTGTTGACAAGCCACGAAAGTCTAACTGTGTGGGCTGCATAAAACGTGGGGTTAGCTGGACGCAGGATTAAATGAAGACTTTTGTCTCTTACTTGTGTGACATTGGGCACACTCCTGTCCTCTCTGCACCTCCCATTCCTTTCCACAAAATTCGCCATAGTGATTAAACGTGAAGGAATTTGCAGATTTCTGGTGCCTGGCGAGTATGCAGGTAATAATGGCTTTCTCCTGTCCCACTCCAGTGTTCACAGTGATAAACTGAAACCCGGGAAGGAATGACAGATATCCGAAGCCATGGTGGTGCATAGTTGCCAGAAACTTCACAATTGTTCCCCATTCCAAATAGCTTTTTCGAGCTCCTTTTTGTCTACTCATTGCACCTCCGGTAGGTGGACAAACACAGGAGACAGATGCTGCCATTCTCCAAAGCGCGGCATACACTCAGGCAGGTGAGGCTTCTTACCAAGCCTGTGTGTGGAGAGACAAGAGGGAAAAAAATCAGGCATTCAAACAAAGAAAACAGGATACAGAAAGCCAGAGCATGGAGCTCAGTGGTAGGTCAAACTCAAGAGCTCGTGGTACCTGTATTTTGAGAATCCGACTCTAGTGAGCAGCCCCAAGCACGCACCAGTCTTCCTGTGCAGGTTAGCAGTGAGATGCATTTCATGCTTCCATCATTGTTCCAGAGTAGGAGAAAAACAGGCTTTGTTTGTTCCTCTCCTCTGTTTCAAATAAAGGCCAAGGTAAAGGTAAATGCAAAAGAAAAAGGGGAAAAGTGAATGTTCAGTGAAGACAAATGAATCCTTTATCTATAATGAGTTTCTAAAAGGTTCAAAGCCGTTACTTGGAACATGGCTGTGGTGTGAAGTGGCATCATGTTTCTGAAGGGTGAGCTTCTGAACCCCTCCTCCAGGGCTCCCCCTTCCTCTCTCCCTCCCTGCTTTCCCCAGGCCTTGCTACCCTTCCCTCACTCCCAACTCACACCCTCCTTTATGTCTTCTTCCTTCACCCTCCTTCTTCTCTCCTTCACTCTGGCCTCACTTCAGTATTCTAACGATGACATTTCCCAGAGTGACTTTTCCATCTCTTTGAAAATTTGCTTCACTGTCTTGCTTTATGACCATTTAGAGAACAATTTTTTTTTTCTTTTAATACTTGCTTTGCAGAATTTCCATGCCAGGAAAATAGATTTTGTAGCGAATGGCACACCATGCATTTGTCCCATGCAATGATACATATATTAATCTGGGTTAGATTCCAATTTTATATCTCCCTTGCTGTATCATATGGGTCAAGTCGAACTGAGCCAGCTACATAAGGACACCAGAGATGGCCCCAGTTTATCAACCCCAAATGGTCCCAGTGTTCTTCACCTCTTTGCAACAATTTAGGAACATTTGTCTGGAGCTTACTGATAGAAAACTCAAATCCATGTTCATGCAATTTTTAAAATGTAGTCCAGAGAAGCATATTTGATCCACTTAAAACCTCCTGGCTTCCCATGTCCTGCATAGCTTCACTCAACATGTACTACTAGAGATAAGACAAACCTTACAGCCAGACCTCTGGCTGCTGCCAGCAGGAACTCTCTGACCAGGGGGAGGGGCCCTTACTTGCTACTGACAAACAAGAGGCAGCATCGCTTAGACAGGCACCTGCTTCCAGGATGTTGTCTTCACTTGGAGAAGGTCCCTGGCTTATTTGCCTTCTGCACCATGCTCTCTGCAGGGTCCCTCCCTGAGGAGCTCACTCTGGAGCCTTTTCTAAAAGTTAACCCCACGGAAGTGTCTCTCACGTCCTTATCTCTCCCATGAGCAAAATGAAGTCCTTGGACTTAACTGAATCTCGTTTAGAACACGAGGAAATGATGCTACCCCAACAGTGCTGTGGGAAGAAGCTTGGTGCCCCATCTGAAACCTGATTGGAAGTCATTGGCTATAATGCTCTTTTCTTTGTAATTGATTCTTATGTGGTGTCATTTGCCCCACAAAGACAAAAGAGAAGGAGCCTAAAACCTGCTTTACCGTGGGCACTTGAGAATTCCCCATTGGAGGCGGAAAGTACAGAATCAAAGAGGTGGACTGAGCAGCTTTGTTCAGTGAATTATTTCAGGGCACGATGATCACGTTTGTCATGGGGGGTTGGAGCGTGTACATATCTTCACGCCTCCCGGTGCCCAGGCTTCCCTCCCCTCTCCCTCGTTCCATTTCTCATTTGCACCTTTTCTTCCTACTCCCCCATGTCTGTCAACCATTTTGATCTTTTCTTTGTGCTGTTTGTTTTCACACAAGAGAAACACTGTGATATTTAAATGCGTGTTTGAAGAGGTTGAATTCAGTCACATTTTCCATAGGCTGAAAGCATCATAGATAGTAGGGATACCTCTTCTGGGGAGAGAATACCGGGCCTGCTTTCCAAATCTCAAATGATGGGAGCGGTTTTCTCTCTTCTGTCTGGTGACAGAAGCAGACAATGAACACACAGCGGGCGGCTATGAGGGTTGTGATAGCCAAGGCACAGGCAAGAGAGGAGCGTACAGGACAAGTGCCACTTCCAGCTCAGGTGTGCTCCAGTCACACATCACCTCAGGTGAATAACCGAATAGTTTTTGTCTCCAAATATCCAAGATATTCAAGCCAATTTTTTTTCATAGCTGAAAAAATATGCGCGGGAGTCAAAGGCTCCCTTCCTCGTGGAAAGCTTTCCTAACTTCCTCTCCGCACACAGCAGTTTTGGCTACGCTCACTTAGCATTGTGTTAAGTGAAAGTTTCTTGGTGTACAGGACCTAAGATCATGTTTAGAATCTCACCTAGGGGATCTATTATCTCGGAGAAAATCCAGACTGTGAGTGCTGTTCTGATACCAGGGCAGTGTACAGCCTCAGAAAGCAAAGTAGTGCTGAGAAAGTCTCCCCTAGGTTGACATGAGCCACAGAGCAACGTGTCTATTTGACAAGTCTTACGTAGGGCTGGACGGGCTGCTGCAATGCTCCTACCATGCTCAGTGATGGATTGGGAGTGAGCTAGGAATACATGGCCTCATTGTGGATTTACCAATCCCTGCTGGAGCTGTGGCATCTCTTATGTGCTGTCAACTCACTGACTTTTCCCGAGTGGACCTTCTGCAGAGGGGAAGTTGAACGGCACACTTAATGGGGCTCACATAACAGTCCATAGCGTGTTATGTACAAAGCTGTGTATTCACACTTGACTATGGGGGAGCTCTCTCATCGGACACAGAGGCCTTGTCTTCTGAAGGGAAATAGACAAGAGATGGTTACTGGAGAAACCATAGCCAACAAGGATGGCGATAGCCACTCACAGGATGGCAGCTGGTATTCCTAGTCTTTTTACGTGGTCCACTTAAATTCTCTCACCTTCAGTAATCACTTCGGTGGGTCCTGCTGACCATCTGCTGTTGTGGCTCAAGCCTGCATCCTCATGGACTGAGCCTCTGTGGTCATACCCTCCACAGGCGGGGGTAGCTGCCCAAGTCACTGCTAGTTACAATCAGGCAAGGAGAGTTTAATGCATCATTTTGATTCCACACATGTGGCTCCATACACACCCTTCCTTCCCATGTTGTTGAAAACAGATTTATCCTTTCCTGTTAATCAGAGTCAACTAACCCAGAGCTCATGTGGCTCATCTTTCCGGTGGGACGCTTCAAACTCAAGGAGTCCAAAGTCCCTAGCGAACCACTATAACTTGTAGCTCTATGCAAATGCTGCTATGTTCTCCCAAAAAATTCATCGCCTTCAGGAATCAGGAGCTGTGACCCCATGAGGCCCAGGACTATGAGGTAGGGAACTCTGAGCTCTCCAGAGTTCTATAGTAACAGAACTTGGGGACGTTCCCATGGTTCCCGGACCCAGGTTTCCTTCTGATTAGGAAGACAACATGTGCTGTCTCCTGCTGCTCTACCTTATTCGATTTCCTTGCCTTTTTTTTTTTTTTCCGTTTGTTTTTTTGGTGCATATTAGTTGTACAGAGAAATGGGTTTATTTTGCTGTATTCATACAGGCACATGCAAACTTTAGGTTTTACCCCAGCCCAGTACCTTGTTTTCCTTTTGTTTCACAGTCCTTTGGGCCCCCTCCCCCCACCCAGACTTCTCTAACAGTCTCCATTCAGTTTTTCTGTCAATTTTACTCTCTTTTTTATTTCTTCTATTTTCTTTTTTAAGATTCCACATATGAGAGAAAATGTGACATTTGCTTTTCTGAGTCCAACTTATTTCATTTACCATAATGGTCACCATTTTCATTCATTTTCCTGCAAGGAACATGATTTCCTTCTTCATTATGGCTAAAAAACACTGTGGTGTGTTTATCAACCCTCCTCTGTCCATTCCTCTGTGGGACATCAAGGCCGTTTGCACAGTTCCATAATAAACATGGTCATGTGGCACTTAGGCAGGATGCTGGATTTCATTATTTTGGGAACACACTGAAGGTTGCTGTACTTGGCTGAAATGGTGGCTCTATTTGTAGGTTTTTGAGGAATTTCCATGATGATTTCCATAGTGACTCTACTAATTTACACTCTCACTAGCGCTGTAGAAAGAATCCTTTTATTCTATTTCCTCAGTAGCATTTATTATTTTTTGAATTTTGATGGCCATTCTGATTGGAATAATATGGAATCATCATGTAGTTTTGACATGCATTTCTCCAGTTGTCATATATATTGGGCATTATCTCATAAAATTATTGATCATTTGTATTTTTCCGAGAAATATCTGATTAATTCATTTGCCCTTTTGTTGACTGGGTTCCTTGGTTTTGTCATGTTGAAATATATTTTATATATTAATCTTCTGTCAAAGGGATAGCAGGCAAGTATTTTATCTTGTTTTATAGGCTGTCTATTTACTGTTGATTATTTCCTTTGCAGTACAGGAACTTTTTAATTTGATTACAGAAGTCTCTGCATTCTGAATAATGGTGCGAGCAACTTTCAGGGAAAGTGTCTCCACCCAAGCACCAGAGCTGGGTAACATTCTATCAAGACAATGGCCTTCCCTGTTGGGATCCCATCCAGCTGGGAAGCCACTGGCCACTGCTGAAAACCATTCTCAACTCAGGCTACTTCTGCCACACAAAGAGGATTCCCAGGTTAAGGGGCTCAACTCTTGCCCCACTGAGAAAGTTTCCCTCTCTAATGTGCTTCAATGACACCTTTGGGGGTGGCTTTGAACGCAGCTGCCATTCTCTTCTGGAGGATCTTCCTTCTCTGTATAGTCAGAACCTTACATGGGGACAGTTCTCTAGCCTCTTTGTTCCTTCTGTTGCTGTTGCTATGGCACCTCAGATACCTCCCCTGAGTTCAGCAAGAGGCACTGTCGTGTCCTGACCTGGGAGAGATTTAACCTGGAAGATAGTTTACTCCATGCTCTTCTCTGGGGAAGTTACCTAAGAATTAACTTATCTATCATAAGAAAGTGCTCCAAGCCAATAACTTCATGCTTATCTTTGCAAACAACTTCCAACACTAACAGTTCAGGTCCTCCAAAAAGCAGACATCAAGATGGGGTTAGGTATCCAAGGCAGTCTTCTGCCTCCTAGGGATGAGGAGGAGATGCCTCAGGCTTGAGTGGTTGGAACCTGCTGGCAGTGATTCAGGGGAGCCCTCAGTGTGCAGAGGGAAGAAGAGGGAGAGATCCATAGTGCAGCTTTGGCGCAGTCTTGCCTGGCTTAATGGAAAGTCTTAGAAGAAAGATTGAATAGCCTGACTCAGTAGCCTGACATACTCAGTAATCAAATGCAAAAGATTGGGAAAATATGACTCTCACCTAATTCAAGGGTTCAAACTCCTGGATACACTTGGTACTGGATATCTCTAAATTAGGGGTCCCCAGATGCCCAGACCTTGTCCATGACCTGTTAGAAGCTGTGCACACAGCAGCAGGCGAGCAGCAGGCAAGAAAACAAAAGTTTCATCTCTATTTTCAGCAGCTCCCATACCTCACTCCGAGCTCCACCTCCTGTCAGACCAGCTGCGGGGCTAGCTTCCCCCAGGCACGTGAACCCCACCATGCTCTGCAGGCGTGAAGGCTGTGCTCTTATTAGGGGAACCTCTTGTCACAATCAGAGAGACAAAGAACACAGTGCAATAATAATAAAAATCCATGTGCAAGAAACAAAAGGTGTCATGTGTTATTAGGACCTGACGCAACCCCCACTGTATCTCAACCTTGGAAAAACTGTCTTCCCAAAGACTGGTTGGGGGCTGTGGCCGGGTCAGGGTACATGACAAAGCAGAAGCATCTGGAGCTTTACTTTGCTCCTCATAACCTGTTTCATGAAGGGAAAAGGGAACAGCACACTTCTAGGACCTGCTAGGTTCACACAGTATTAATGGTCTTTCCCATTCGACTTGAACTTGCAGCCTCCCTGGATACAATTGGATTTCCCTTTTCTTCTTTAGCTACGACCTCTCCTTACACACTCTTCTCAGGGGAGGACAGGAGAATAGCATCTGTTCACCCCGTAGGCAGCAGGCAGAGACCTTATTTCCAGCTTGGCAAAGGACCCTTGGGATGACATGGACAGTGAGTGCGTTTGTCCCTTGGATCCCACGTTGCGTACACACACGTAACACTTAGTGCTGGGGGCAACTGAGATCACAGAGAGCACTGCTGCTGTGTAGCTTCACCACGCTCCCTCCGCCCTCCACCCGGTCACCAGCAGGTGACTATCAGAGTCACAGTTGTAAGGGTTTTGGGATTTGGCATTTTCCATTGCTTTTGAGAAATATCTGGTTACTAAGCCTGTTGTCTACAATCACGTGATCTCAAAGGGGACCGTAGTCTACTTGACCCTTCAGGGTGACTGCTAGCTCAAGTTTATAAATTCTCCTCAGCATGAATATCCACTTATCAACCTCTTCATCAACTAGTCAGTTAGAATAGGACAGCTTTCCTCACAGTTTGAATGTCATTAACTGTTTCCCAGAGAAATGTCAACGAAAACCCTGAACAGGTTTCTTGTCTATAGGATTCTCAGACCCTTTCCTTTGCTGACTTAGTAATTATTTTGATGGCCAGGACATGAAGATATAAGCAGCACAAGGCAAGCCTACTTCCCTACAGCAACATCTTTTCCTGGGGCACCACCCAGCCCTGAGCTTGAAGCAAGGTGTGGCGAATCTTGGAAGAGAGGCCATGACTGCTGCTAACTTCTGTATAAGATGTGACTGGGTGAAATAGACAATTCCAAGTCCTGCTTGTCCAACCTTCCCCCATGGACAGAGAACAGCTGCATATGCCCCCATCATGAGTGTCAGGAGTGGAGGCAAACTGTTTCCCAGCAGATGAGAATGTGGAGCTGGGGGTGTCCGTTTACCTGAGCCATCCCTGAACGTGGGTTTCTGGTCAGGCATAAGTGCAGAAATCAAAACAAAGCACTTAGAAGCAATTATAGCAATTGGGAATAGCCAAGTGCAATGATCAGAAAATTCCTTTCATGTGCTCCATGAGAACAAATTGCAGTAAAGCTCAAATCAGAACCTTTTCATTTTCACAGGTAGTTTAGGAGATACTGCTGGATATTTCACTGAACCCCCACTCCTGGAGGCTTTTAAGTATTGGGAATGTGTGCATTTCCTTTTCTATACTTTGAAATTCCTTCTTTATGAGCTTTCCTCGGGGTTGACCATTTGGAAGTGGGTGTCAAGCAGCAGATGGTATGTGCTGCCTTCTGCACGCTGCGGGATGGGGGCTCACTGCTTTGTACCTAGGGAAACGGGAGCAGCCCAGGAGAGACAAGTGGTCCTCCTTCTGCCTTGCCTGATTCAATTTACCTGTCCTTCAGTATACTTTAATTCCTCCCATTTCTCGGGAAAGGTCTCCTCACGTCCTCAGTGCTTGCTTCCCTGTGACATGGTTTGGCAAACACTAGTGGCCTCCTCGAAAGCAGTCTTGCCATGGGTCTGCCCATGGCTGATTATTGTGTGTTGCTTGTTTTGGTTTAGTTTGACTTCTGCTGGGAAGAAAATTGTGCTGAACCAGCACCAAATTCAGCACAGGGCTTGAGATGGTTCAAGAACTACAAACAAAAGTGATTACTATGGTATAACAGGCGGAAGAGACATGATTTCCAGAGGATTGCAGACTAGACAGGGGTAAGGGAAAGCAGGTCAAGGCCACAAAAAATATGTAGAGCAAGAGGATGGAGGATGTGTCCAGTTGAAAATGCCTTTTCTGGGCAGGAGACTGGACTCCGGGGACATCTACAGGAAAGACTTTGCCCAGGACTCAGGCAGCTTCTGGTCCACAGAACTGTCTCTGCTCTCAGGTGCATCTGACTCCATTTCCCATGAAATGTACTCGATAGCTGACACCTGAGGTGGGCCTGCAGTTTCCTGTTTCCCTCTTTGGGTACTTACAGTTCAGACACTGGCACCAGGAAGCCTGTCTCCTGCTTCTCAGTCTGCTCATCTGTAAGAGAGCTGAGGTTGTTGCTAGTCTGATGAGTCTGTGGCTATAACACAAAGTCTGAGAAATCATTGTCTTTCATGTGAGCATAATATAAGTTGCCTAATGTTTTAGGATAGGGTGTGCCCAGTTACGCATGATGAGTTATAAGGACACTGCAGATTTTATGTTTTTAATGGCCTCAGTATCCATTAACTGACACCAGAGATCTGCAAAAAGAAAGACCAGAGAAAAACAACATACTCAAGGAGGGAGATGAAAATTTGTAGAATGAATCTGCTTCTGTCCAAATTTCCGTCTCCATTAAGAGAGACGGCAACCTTTGATTGTGCGCACATAATAAGAATACTTCCAGGGGAGTATTTTCCATGCGTTACAGGTATGTTTGTGTAAGTGTTCAGGAAACGCACAGAGGGTCTTCAGGATTCAGGTACTTCTGATGCACAGAACTGCGTCTGCTCTCAGCTGGGCCTGAGCCCGCTTCCCGTGGCAGCACCCTCCGTCGCCCACACCCGACAGAGGGATGGAGGTGTCCTGCTTTTCTCTTAGGGTGCCGTTCAGGTAGTTATTCTCCAATGCAGTTTGTTGTGAAGACCAAAACAAATAATTATTTAAAGTACTTCAGAAACGGCAGGTTTTAATCCCACCCTCCACCAAATGCTGGCAGTAGTGATTGACAAGAGCCCACTCTGAGGTGTTCTAAATGCTTCTGTTTCTAGAACTCTGGAAAGTTCCCCTCTAACTTCGCTTTGTTAGATGACTTTGGGAGCATTATGGGGGTTTCAGTAGATAAAAAGGAGGGAGAAACTCTCGGCTACCCTGATTACTGCATTCGATGGGGAGGAGTTGGGGAGCACCCCTTTACGGGCTGAATTCCACGGCTACTCCTGTCAGTTTCCACAAAATAGGCAAAAGTGACACAGCAGGAGTGTGGAATTTTTTTTTTTCCACTCAAATTTATTCCCTGGCTGAAAAGCGTCTGGAGCAGGTCTGTTCTGAATCGAGTACGTCCGTGGAGCACGCAGCCTGGTTATCTGCACCCTCTGCTTAGCGTGCCGTGTCTCAGGAGAGCCGCTTAACTTCTGGCGGGTCCGCTTTGGAGTTGGCTCAGAAGCCAGGTGCATCGGGGCTTATTTCTGCTGAACATCATCCTAGAAGTGGTGGAGGAGCAATTTCTTCTAACATGTGTGACACAGGATCTCTCTTTAAGTATCAGACAGTGTCTGTGGACCCAGGGGGATTTTCTGTGCTTCTCTGGGGAAAAGAAGTTGGAGCAAGTGGTTTGCAAAATGTCAGCATCAGTCAACGCGAAGAAAGAGGGCCAAGATGGGCCCTCAGGGTGATGATCTGACCGGTGGGCTCCGAGCAGGGGAAGAGCGGGCCACAGTGTTAGGGGTGCGTCGCCTGCCTTGGACTTGTGTGCTCGCACGCCATTTAGTTCATCTAGAAGGAGCAGCATCTCGCATGGCCACGTGGTCATGGGCAGAGCCTCGTAACCCAAGGAAACTTACTGGACTAAACCTAAGCCTGTAACCTCATCAACAGAAGACCTATAAAAGAAAAATAATCAGTGTCACGGTCTGATACCTAGTTCTAGAAACGCGACCAGTCTTGCGTTTCCTTTGTTATTTTCCATATGTCTTCTCATGTAAATTCCAAGAATCTGTTGAACATATATTTTCTACTATTTTATACAGCCATTTGCCTAAGGAATGTATGCCAAGCAAAATAATGAACTAAAAAATAATTTTGGAAAAAATACAGTTAGTTACAAGTAGCATGTTCAGTAAGATAGTCCTGATATCAAATGCCACTTAAAATGATTATGCATGATAAATTACAACAGACAGAGCAGAATTATGCTTAAGGTCACTATTATTCTGATAGTAAAAATGAAAAATAGAAAAGGAATAGCACATCCTTAAATAAATTATGTATTACAGATACTTGAAATGAATACGCTTTGAATTTTCTTTTGTTTTTTGGGTCTGAGAGTCTTAGTTGGTTTCATAGATGATCAGACGTTACTTTAAATATTGAAGAGCTATTTGAAACACTCAAAAAAGGGGGGGAAAGACATTGCTTTTAAAAACATGAAGAAAGGCTGATTATTTTCTGTTCACTGCAATAGATTTCATTCAATAAATTTTCAACACAGTAGGAAGAAGAGATGCTTTTCATTACACTATGTTAATAGTAGAAGATGTATCATTTTATGTTACGAGGAACATCCATTCTTTCACATGGAGGGTCCATTTCATTTCAAGAAGGTTCAAAGTGGTTTTTTCACTGCAAAAGAAAATTGCTAAATGCAGGGGACTGCTAGCCACCCACTTTTGGCTCTTGGGAAAAACAGTGCAGTTGCTGGTTTCTCTTGTATTCTATGAAACTTGGGTTACTGTTGACTATGATTAAGTCACAGATAGAGAGGGGACAGTCCCCACCTAGCACTCAGAATGGCATGGTGAGTCAATTGCTTTCAACCGGAAATGGTGGCTTGCTGCCACTCACTCCGGGTGAGTCCATGTCTAACCGCTAAGGTTGCTCCTGGTGACAGAAGTGCAAAGGGAAGCAGGTAACAAGATAGCCCCATGGTTCTTGAAAGGCTCCTGTGCTTTCCAAAAGAAGGTGATCCCAGCAGTGATGCCAAAGTGAAGCACAGTTTGCTGTTACTTTGTGATTCACCATTATTTCTCACCAGCAACCATGCAGACAGCAGGAGAAAACACTAGGTTTGCTCTGAATTTTGCAAATCACCAGCTCTCTCAGATACAAGTAATCCCTTTGATGTGTTGTCTATAAAACAGGAGCACCACTATGGTCTCGGGCATGGAGGAGAACCAACGGAACCAGTGGACGAGCCTGAAAAAGTCTTAAGACAGGAAGTGCTCAAGTAGGATGTGCTGCAGACAATGAGACATGGCAAATATGGCAGCAGCTGCACCTGTGTGTTCAGAGGAAACAAAGCAAAGAAATCATATGAAGAAAGGATGGCAGGAAATGGAGGGTGAAAGAAGGAAAAGGAAGAGAAATGAAGCAAAAGAAACACAAACAAGGTGAGGAATTAGGGTCCTGTGTGCTTTCTCTGGAGGCTGCCTCAGACCACCCCCACATACAAGGATTCTCCTGAGCTCTGAGTTGCCAGCATCTGCCACCGAGTCCAAGTGACTTGTGGTGAGGATATGGACTCATCCCTGGGTCCTTAACAGCAGGCAGTTCGGGGCAAGAGCCTCACACAGCTTCTTTGTGACTGATGGGCATGAGAGGTTTGGTGGAGGAATAGGTGCTCCGGAGGACGCGGTCAGGAAACACAGGTTTGCTGTCTTCACACCATTTAGTATATTGATCCCCTGGAATATCATGAAGCTCTGTGTGCTGCTCTATGTGTGGACAGGGGAGATGGCCTAATTTGAAAGTTGCTTGCAAGGATCAGCCAACGCTGTGGACTTGCTGTGTACAGCTTTTGAGGTATCATCCGCAGGAGGGTGTTTGCCGAATAGTGGTCCCAAAAAGACATACTGGCTTTCTTGCAGATCTAATTAAGATACAAGATCATTACTGACATGCAAGGTGCTCACCCTGGAGTCAGATGGGCTCTCAATCCAGTACTCCTGATGTCTTCGCAAGAAGATCCAGACACAGGAGGAGCTACGAAGCATGGGGAAGTTGCTACCCAAAGACGCTTGATTCTGCCAAGGTCTTTCTCAGGGAACTTCAGTTGCTGTAACTAAAACAGCAACCATCTGTTGCTTTCCGCCACACTGTCTGTGACAGTGTGATGTCAGCCCTTGGGAAGTTAATGCAGCGTCTGTGTTACTGCTTTGTGTTTGCTCACCGCCTTCCCCGATGATGTCTAGAAATCTACTGGGCACTTCTCTTCCGAGCATCATGCAAGTAGGAATGAAACAGTGATACTAACCAGCTCTGATGAGTACTGCTATGTGCCAGGTATTACCTGTTCTAAGTGAGTTATTCAAAAGGCAGCATCGTGAGGTCATCGCTCTTTATTCCTAAATTATGAATGAGTAGATTAACTTTACAGAAAGTTTCTACATCTTGCCGTCGGTCATAGTCAGTGGTCAGCCTGAGTCAGAATTTGAACCCAGCCGAGGCTCTGGGAACAGTGCACTCAGCCAAGCATGGTATACAGTCTCTGCTGATACAGACTGACACTGTAAAAGCAAGAAAATAAAGGACTTACACAGTGAGGATTTTTAAAGATAAAGGTAGCATCAAGTACACCTGTATTAACATAACCCAGAGAAAGACATGGGATGATTTGGGCTCTGGAAAGCTTTTCTGGAGGAGGTGATACAGGGGAGAGTGTGGAAGGATACCAAGGAGAGAGAATGTAATCCAAACTAGATGCACAAGGCCTGTGCAAAGTATCAGTGAGGGAAGCAGCTAGGTGCTTCCACAAGTCACCAGGTTTGCATCAGGTTGAGAGGCCGGAAGGCAGGCTGGGGACAGAGTCAGCTCCATCAGTGGTGCCGGGATCCAAGCTGCAGAGGAACTGCCGAGGCAGAAGGTGGACAGGTTTCGATGTTAAAGGCCTTGGTTTGAACAAAATCTGCTTTTGGCACCTTTAGTTCAAAGACTGGCACTGGCTACTATCACCCAGGTCTGAGGCATTTATTGATGCACTTATTTATGGATGTATTCATCTATTCAATAAACTTTCACTGAGTGCTCACTCTGCTCCAAGCCTGGCTTTAAATGATCGGGACAGCAGCGTGCAAGCCTGCAAACATCCCGTGCTTTGGTGCTTACGTTCCTGAACAACAGCAAATGATTAAACAAGAAAGGTTGCCAAGAATGATTTTGCAGAGAGATGACCACAATGAGATGACAAAAACTAGGCTCTGGGATGAGATGTGACAGTGAATGGGGATAAGTAGTTCTGCTTCTAAAGCCTGGGTCTCCATCTCCTTTTTCACATTTGACCCATCCAGGGGACTCTTAGATCATTCCCTGTCACCTTGCCTTCACTTCTAAATCCTCTTCATGGATGGGAGTTTCTCATATGTATAAAAATTTAGTGTCACTGTGCAACCAAGGAAAAGCACAGCGGAAGATTATGATTTTTGTTGTAGCAAGAATATTAAATTAGTATAAAGAACAATGACAAAATATTTAATAATTTCCCAACACTTCATTTGATGAATATTACTCAGATAAAAGTACATGTGAGTCACTCTGCTAGTTACTACGCCAGGTTTTAGGAATCACATAGTGATGATCATTGGCTCATGGAGCTTTATCTCCAAGGGGCAGGAGAGGGCGGTATGAGAGAAACCAGTTGGCACAGGAAGAAAGGAATCAAAAAAAAAAAAAAAAGGCAGAGAAAAGAGAATGATGTCAAAGTGAAAGACACAAAGATACTTAGGGAAGGGACACTTTACAGAACAGACAAGCGTTGCCTGTGGAGGTACCTCCTGTCACAGCAGCTCCTCCTGGGCCATAGGGAGCTTGGCTGAGTCCCAACCCTGATACTGGAACTGACCTTGGATGCCCAAGTCTCTGACCCCAAAAGCCCCTGCTGGATTAATTCTGCCCACCATGACCTGGGATCTCTCCCTCAAATTCCCTCTTTGCTTTTCCCTTGTACTGACCAACAATATTCTGAGTTCTAGATCTCTAAAGCAAGATTCTGCCTAGTCTCCCAGATGGGATGTCCCAAAGCCCATTACATTTGTTCCCTTCAGGCCATGATGATGTCCGCCATGTTGGCTGACACCCAGGATAGTTGTCACACTCTATCCCTGATTTCTGGGTTCACCTACTTGCCTCTCACCCTCCATGATGCTTTTATATTCTTGGTCCTTCCTTTTGTCCCAGACTACTAATGCTAACTCCAAACTAGAACTAGGCTCAGTTTTCACTTCATCTTGATGAATACACATTTGCAATTTTTGCCCTGACCATTTGACTTAGAAGAAAATAATCTTCCTAAGTTTTTTTTAATTTTAGTATTCCCTACAGTGCTTTCATTTTTAATTCTTTTTTTTAACCTAGAATTTTCAGGGTAAGAGTCTCCCAGACAACAAATTGGTAAACTTTGGCTCTTTTTTCTCCACTCCTCAGCAAAACAATGACAGCAAAACAAATGAACTAACATCCTGTCAAAATACTTGACATCTGCATAATCACTCCTCAAGAATGGTGGTATTCTCAGATGGACAATTAATTAAAGCCAAAGTAGTCTTTCAGTTAATAACAGCAATAAATGGTTAATGAGCACGATTGCTTCTTTGTCTTACTTAAGAAACTGCAGATAACTAGATTAGGTAGCAAGGGTGAAGAGTGCTGTGAGAAGAATCCAGTATTCACTCCAAAAATGCTGCATGAACCCAATACAGAGCTCGTAATAGGCAATGATTTAAGAGCAGTAACCTTTCTCTCTGCTAAGTAAAACTGATATCTGAAAGATAAATATTGTTCCCTGAGCCACATATCTTTGAAAGATACTTCTTTTAAAGAGTAAAGAAATCATTCAAAAATGTAAATCAAACTCTGATTTCCCAAGTGTTTACATAAATCAATGTATATCAAATGGTATGCCATTATCTGAAAAGAGAACATCTTATTCCGGGAAAACAGAGAGCCAGATGCTATGTATAAGCAAGGCTTTACATATCACTTCTTTGCTTACTCAGCCAAGAGATGGAAATATTTATATTCTGCAAGGAAAAAGAATATGATAGCTTTAATGTAGAAAATAAATACATCTAAAAACAGAGTGAATGTTGAACGAATTATTTGTATTACAGTCACACCTTGGTGCTGGACCACTTTGAAACTCACTGGATTTGTTACTTTGATGTAAAAATTTTGTCCTGGAACTTATTGTTTGTTACATGACACCCAAGCTAGACCTCTTCAGTGTCAATTTCCTTGTAACTCACTACCCTTCCTAGCAAAATAATTTGTTTGGTTCTCCTTGTTTTGGTATACAAAAGAACCAAATATCATTGAGGTATCATTGAAACTTTTTTTTGATACAGAGTCTCACTGTGCAGTTCAGACTGGCCTTGAACCCACTATATAGCCCAGGCTGGTTTTGAACTCACAGCAATCCTCCTGCCTCAGCCTCCCAAATGCTAGGATTATAGGTGCACACTACCACATGTGACTTGAATTTGAACTAGGAACAGAGCCTTATCCCTGTATATGAAACATTTCAATAGTTGACTGCCCTGTCTCTTACATCCTGGCAACCTTTGTCTACTCATTTCGTTTCTTAAATATTTCTCAGACATATCATCTCCATTGCCCATTCCTGAGTTCACTCTTCCTTAGACCAAGGGGAACAAACTTAGCGCTTTTATGTTTGTATAAAAATTTCCCTCATATGGTAGGAGGTACGTCATTACTGAGTTCTATAGTGATATAGGATGTCATGATGTTTTACCAAAATAAGAATATTTTAAAAGTATACCATCCATAATTGACAGCATTGTAAAAAACTAATGATAAATTTAATGATGGGAAAATTTCAAGTGATAATTTCAAAATGCAGCCTTTTTCATTGACTATATTGGCTGTCACTAAATAAAAAGAACCTGCATTGCCTTTGCTGTTCCCATCTTGCCAGAGCACTGCAGAAATTCCCACATCCTGCCAGAGTCACACAAAGCCTGAGCATCTCAAACAATCTTCTAACCACCAGTCTGAAGCCTCTAAATGTTCTCCAAACTCTATTTTCTCACCTGAGTCTTATTTCTGACTTCAGTCAAAATGATCTTCCTAAATATGCAATATGCTCACTTGTTTAAAACCTCCTACAATTCCTCATTATCCTCAGAACAGAGCAGATTCTCTTTCCTCAGACAAATAAAAAGTATCTGCGTTTTCTGACAGGGTCATGCTCAGTTTGCAGGAGCTCTAGTAGTTTCAGGCCATCTCTCTTCTAAACAAGTGAGCTATTACTTTTCCAAATGCCTGTTGTGTTACCCACTCCTATCTAAAATGTTCTTACCTGAATTTCACAGCTCACCTTGATGATGGTGACTTGCTTTGCACTGACTCCCCAGCCTGCATCTTTACTGATTCATTCAACTCACTGCCTTGACCCTCTGCTGTATGCCAGGCACTGCTGCAGAACAAACCAGCAAAGACACCACAACTCTTCACTCTGGAACTTGCTTCCTTAAAGTTCTTTACATCAAGCTACCTCTGTGTCTCAAATTTGGTTTTTATCCTTGTATGAAGCTATGTGATTTGTCTCTTCCACCAAAACCCTTTAAAGGATATTAAAAAATTTACGAATAGCTCTCCTAGGGTGATGTAGGAGGCACGCCAGCACCACTCCTGACATGCTGAAATGTTTGACTATGCCAGCTAGAGAATGTGTCCCTACTTATTAGACTTTCCCAGGAAGTTTGTGTGCATAGTACCTAGAGCATGCCTAGCAGGGACATGGTCGGCCAGCAAAAGTATGTTGACTGATTTAGCAAACGAGTGAATGAACAAAGGCTCACAGCTCTCGTTTAACTTTGCATGAGTGGACAGCAGTGTGTTCCCACACGAAATCCTCAAGTAGTGGTAAGAACTGTTTTATTGGTGATGGGCAAAAATAATCAGAATTCAAACTCAATTAAGGGAGAAAAAAAATGAATGTACCTGGAGACCCAAAAGGATTAGCTTCAAATATGGCTGAATATAGAAAACACGATATGTAATTCATTCTCTATCTTACTGTCTCCTTCCTCTTGCTTGACCTTTCTTAAATAAACTGTTTCTGTGTACAGATGAGATGGTGAACCAGCAATTCCAGGTTTCTTTGATTATTACAGTTTATGAGCCCAGAGAGAGAAACACTTTATGAAGATGTTCAGATAAAGTTTTAAGGAGCACTTTGATTGGCTGGCTTGGGTAACATGCTTGTTCTGAAAACACTGATAGGCAAACATTAACCAATATTTACGCAGTCTTCATTCTGTACCAAGAATTGCCCTAAGACCTTTGCATGGCTTCTTGTCTTTGATTTTCTCAGTGACCTTACATGCCAAGGACTGTTGCTTCTGAGCCTCCTGCAAATAATGAGATGCTCTCAGTGGGAAGAAAATGATTTCCAAAGGAACAAATGCTGGATAGAGCTGCACTCTATCCCCCCCCATAAAAAATCAAATGTTAGTTTAATCCAAACATTCTGAAAGGTGCTGATTGCATGAGACATGCATGGGTCTCTCCAAGATTATAATGAAGGAACACATAAGATCAAGCTTATGTGGTTCTGACTCTGGAAGGCTCCTTTAATCCTGACCTGTAAATATAAGGAAACTGTGTGGCCTAAGGCTGGGGGTCTTGGTGCACCAGGGTCACAGGCCAGGTGCTGGCATCCAGACTTCTTGTTTGCTCACTGGGGGATCTAGGCAAAGAGAATCATCCTCCTCATCCTCTGGTCTTTCATCCATGTAATGTGGATAATTAAAAGTTCACTGTGACAATCAATGAGACAATGTATATAGACTACGAATCATTGTGCAAGTGAATAAGCAAGTGCTTATTCAAAACAAAGCAAAAGAAAACAATAGCTGTTGTGAGGGACAGCTTTATGAATTCAGATGACCTGTATGGTCATACAATACCTGGTTTTCAGAAGAGAGACTTGCTTGGTTTAATATACAAATTTTACCTTCTTGAAAGATTCAATAATTTTAGGTTTGACTTTGTATTTTGTGAGTATTACCCAGTAGGACAAAAAAACATGTAGTTTGCAAGATTCTTGGTCACTGAAGCAGAATACCCGACACCCACAACTCAAAAGACAGGTTCATTTTGGTTTACCATTTTAGAGGATTCAGTCCATGGTACACTGGCTCTCAGGTGAAATAGCCCAAATGGGAGGGTATGGTAGAGGAAAGATTTGCACCTAGTAGAAGCCTAAGAGCAGAGAGGGAGAAAGGAGGAGCCGGAGATAAAGACACAGGCTTCCAGTTCGCAGCCCCAGTGACCCACAGCCAACACAGATCCATGTCTTAGAACATTCTGCTATACATTCATCAGTGGATGAAACTACTGATTAGTGTAGCACTCTCATCATTCAACCACCCCACAAACATATGAGAGTTTTGGGGGACGCTTTGTATATAAACTATAACACGCACGCAAGATAAGTACAATTCCATCATTCCTTATCTTCCATCTCGATAAAGCACTGCAAATCTCCATGAGCACAGGACGCTGGGAAACTGACCTTTCATGGAGTTAAATGAGACTCATCCAATAGCAGGACATGTGGGTGCCTCTTTGCTTGAGTGGGCAGAGATGCTGGCAACTCTGAGGCTGTGCTTTCTTCCCAGACCAGAACTTGCCTCCAACACAGAAATAAGAAAATCTCATTTTAAAAAAATCACACAAGACCAACAAACCCTGTCATATTGTTTCCTGGTACTGTGCATTCTGCTGGGTAATCACTGACACGGAAAATGGGAAAGACACTGCACCCCACTTCTTGCCCGGCCAGTTCTTCCCTATTTCTCAGTATGACAAAGCAGAGATTGCGATCGAATGTGCCCAAATAAAGAACAGAAAGAAGACAGGTGGGCTCCTTTTGTGCACAATTTTTACGTTGTAGTGAAGTCCAAATGCAAGTAGAAATTATAAAATACAAATTGGGCAACTGCAGCAGTTCTGAAGGTGAAGCAAGTGCCCTGCTGCATCCATATTTAACACTGGCCCGCACGACATGAAGATGAATGGGAAATTCACACTTAATCACTTACATCTTAATTTTTCCGTGTTGAGAATGACGTTCGATAGCAACTAAAATATGACAAATTGAAAGAGAAACGCCACAGAAGAAAAGAAAGATATTTAATTTTAGTCTCTTTACTGGCATAATTTCTATTTTTGGAACACGGGAACCAATCATTTTTATTTCTCACTGGGCCTCAAAACCTATGTACCTCACTTTGGGTGTTGTAATTATTATTTCTTCCAGTGAATGAGTCTAAGTCTGTCCAGTTGCCCCTGCCTCCAGGAAGGCTCCCGTAGCTATCTGATCAGAGTCTGACTATGCCTCTGTCTCTCTGTCTCTGTCTCTCTCTTTGTCTCTATTTCTGTCTCTGTGTGTGTGTCTCTCTCTCTCTGTGTCCTCTCTGTCTCTCTCTGTTTCTATGTCTCTCTCTCCCTCCGTGTCTCTGTATCTGTCTGTGTCTCTGTCTCCCTGTCTCTTCTCTCTCTGCATCTCTCTCTGTCTCTTTCTCTCTGTCTCCCTGTTTCTCTCTCTGTCTCTCTGTCCCTGTCTCTCTGTCTCTCTCTCTTCCCGGTCCTCTCTTTATCTCTTTCTCCTGTAACATATTTATTACATTTCTGTCTCAGCACAAGTCTCAGGATTATTTGTGTATACACCCGTCCAGCCTGGTGGGCTATGGATTCCTTGGGCCTGGGAATCCAAGCCTTAACTCCCAGCCATGCACCAGCTCGCGCCAGCTGTCAGTTATCACTTTCAGAACAGAGTCACTGGTGTCTTCGGGAATGGCTTGTCCAGATGTAAATTTTCCTCCTGGGACTCACCTAGATGCTGCGCTCTGACTGAATTCAACTTAATGCCCCGGAAACCTTGTACCATCTATTTTCTCACAGGACCTTTCTTCCGCAGTCTGATGTGCATCTTTTGATCTCAGGTAGCCTGGGTGGGATGCAAGCTTCATCAGCTGCCCTCGGGTGGCTCTCCTTTTCTGGGGACAGCAAAGGGACCACTTCCCCTCTCAGCCCAGCTGCCCTGGTCAGGGACCTCTCCTCCTTAAAGCCCAGACTTGAGTTTGGGTTTGCTATGACTTTAGAAGGCAAGACTGGGAGGCCCTTTGCTTTTTCACAGGAAGGGAGCAGCTGGCTGCCAAGAATGGAGAATACAGTGTCTGATCTGGGAGCTGTAACCCACCTTCTTCCTGCTGGATGGGTCCTTGCATTCAGGACTGACTCACCTGTCCATGGAGCAGAGGGTGCTGCCAGGTAAGAAGTTCCTCTGTCCTTGAAGTAAACTCTACCCCTCACCACGACCTCAGTCCAGCACACTGGGACTTGGCCCTGGCCTCCCTTATCACCACCCCATTCCTAAGCCATGTCCCAGTGCATGGACTCAGGACCACACTCCCTGGGCACCCACCCGCCTTGCTGGCACCATCCTCTGTGCCCTGGGCAGCCTTGTAGCCAAAACCACTGCACCCCAGCACACCTCCAAAACAGCCCCTCCATCTCCTTGGTGAATTCCTACTTTAGGTCTAATTTTAAGCATAAAATCTGTTTATTCATTCGGGAATATGAAAGAATTTTTCCAAACCAGTGTAACATGAAAATAATCACGTTGGGATAAAATAAAAGACATAAAAGCATGAACATAAAGACAACTATGGGAAATCATAGGTGCACCGTAAGGATGCCATTTCTAAATATGATGATCCAGGGCAAGAATCACAAACAAAAATACAGCAGATATGAACACAAAAATACACTTTTCCCACCACACACAATTGAAAAGCAAGGATATCATAATTTGTTCATGCATCAAAGCATAAATATACTCAGTTTAAAAAGGTCTCAGACAACTCATTAGAGAAACACTTTCATAGAAACAACAGGAAGGAGAACTTCACAAAAGAAGAAATGCAGCAAGTATCTTGAAAGTTCAGAAGTGTTTTGTCTCAGAAGCTATCCAGGAAATGAAATTGAAATTTGCTATTTTTTTTGTATGATCAACTTGATAAAGATTTTAAATAACAGTATGGTGGGTCCCTGGTCAGCAATGATTGTTCCACCTCATTGACTTTGGGTTTACCGTGTGGTGGCCTTGGTCTCATGGTGAGTGAATGATGCTTGTCACATCCCTCACTGGGGCTTGGTAGTGTGACTTGCTTTTATCAAGCTCAGTGTTATTTGAGCTATAACTTAGCCTGTGTACATATAGTAAGAACTTCTTGCCTGCAGACCTGCCTTTTATTCTAAGAAGAATATACTTGAAATGCCTATTCATTCAGAGAGGAGGTAGACAGAAACAAACCTCTCATTTGGAGCTAGGCCCAACCTTCAACCAACACATAGACAAGTGAATGAGAAATTAATTTTATTACGGTAAAATGGGCCATGGACTTGAAGGTGATTGGTTACCTGGAATTACAGTCAGAAAAGCTAACTGAGCAATGTTTGCTATTGGTAGAAATGTAAAGAAAGATTGCTATTGGAGTAGAAGAACCAAGAAACTTGGCAGGAAGATAGAGAGGAAGACAGGAAGAGAGGGAATATGAAAGAATAAATAAAGAGGGGTAGAGAAGAGAGAAAGAACAAAAGAGAATATCATACTGAACTGCTTTTATATTCAATAGCTGTGCCTAAAATAATTGTAAGTCAGATATCAGAAATTCAGTTAAAACTGAATAATCAAGCAAAGAGAGGGGGCAGAACTGGAGCCCTGTTACTGCATTTCTTATCAGATGGAAAGTGCTGGTGCTGAGGAGGAGGACAGCTTGAAGGCATAGGGGATCTCCCAGGTGAAAAAGTTCCTCAGGCTTCACTGAAATCACAGTATTCCCATTTCTCAGGAGAAGAAACTGAGATTCAGAAGTTCTGGGGTTTGCAAACATTGTAGGCAAGTCTGAGATTTGCAAAAGAATCTTCTGCTGTCACAGTTATTTTCTAGCTGCTGATACAAAACATTCGCCAACACTCACAAGTTAAAGGAGAACAGACTTATTTTGGCTCACAGTTTGTAGAGGTTTCACTGTGAGGTTGCCTGGTTCCAAGGCAGGCCAGTGTGGCCGAGGAGAAACAGTCTATGGCAAGAAGCAGAGAGAGACCAAGAGAGGGAGGGAGGTGTGTGCACTGGTCCAGCACATAGCACAGTGGCCCACCTTTTCCCAGCAGGCTTCTCCTCCCAACACCACACCCAGCTGTAAACCCAAGGGGGCCCAGTCCAGTGGTCAGCATCACACATCTATGATCCATTACCTCCCAAAGCCACATCACATGAGGCTTTGGGGGGACATCTAGATGCAAACCATGGCATCTACCTTTGGAAGGAGCCTTTCAGCATTACGCCTGCACCCAGCTGGTTCAGAGTTTGTCCGTTTTGCTTATCTACTGGATTTCCTGGGAGAATTCAGCTTGTGTTCTACTTCTGAGTAAGGGACATAGAGCTTGCTAATGATCATATCTATACTAATTACAGGCAAGGACAGCTTGAGAGACCTAACTTAAGGCTCTCCTCTGATCTCATCAATTCCCATTATGGAGGACTGCCCAGAATATTCTAGATGAAAGGATAATAATTACTCATTTATTCAAAGGATTCAATTAAGGACCTTGTATCAAAGGTTCTTAATAATTTGCAGTGCTCCTTCAAAGGTAATAATGATATTTACGGAGAGTCAGAGGAGAGGAGTCATGTTTGGAGATTAAATGCTTGATATGCTGCATCAGGACGGATGCTCCCTGCGTGGAGAAATCACGGGGAGGGGTCCTGTGCCTGGAGGGGCAACAGAAAAATAACAGCTTGGCTGCTGCTGGTTCTACTCCACAGTCTGTTTTGCAAGGGTGGTGCACCTAGGGCACAGAGGCTGCAGTGGGCTGTGTGTCATGGAAACCCCTGAAACATTCCCCATCACCAGTTTAGAGATGAGGGCCCATAAGAAAGAGCTCAGTCAAGACCAGAGTTACAGGAGCCATCTACACTCGCTGAGGGGAGGTGTGGAGTGCAGAAAAATTGGAGACTGGATTGGGGCCCTGGGTCTGTCTGTCTGTCTGTCTGTCTGTCTCTCTTCCTCCACTTTCTAGTACTGGGAATTGAACCTAGGGTCTTCTCACCAAACAATACCTCCAGTCCACTTATTAATTTATGCATTTATTTATTTATATATTTAGAGACAGTTGATATGTTCCTGAGGCTGGGCTTGAATTTGCAGTCTTCCCCCTCAGCTTCCCAGAGTGCTGAGATTGTAGGTGTGATTACTGTGCCCAGCTAGGAGCCGGGGTTTAATTGCTGCTATTTACCCTAAGAAAATAGGTAAGCCTTTTCATCTTTTACAATATTTTTCTCCTTTTTTTTTTTTTTACTTCTTTCCTCTCTCTAGCTCTTTACTACCGTTTATAATTATAGGTCTTCTGTGTGTGTTTGTGTGTGTGTGTGTACATGTGCACGCATATGTGTGACAGATACTAAAAGCCAGATTACTAAAGCAACCATACATTGATTGTGCTAAGTAGTGTGTGCTAAATCAGGAAAGCCGAGCTCCCATGGGACTGAGGTGGCCCCGCAAAGCCTGGCCTGGGTCTGTCAGCTCTCGGCCTGTCAGTACTTGGCCTTGCATTTGCTCCTCACCTCAGCCTTCATGGGTGCCAATTCTACCACCACAGCCTCTCTCCAGCGCACGGAGGCCCCCATTCTATCTCGATCCCTGATATCAGACATCAGCTGAGGGGATCTTGTGACCAAGACACAGTAGGAGCGAGATTGAGTCGAATACTGTAAATGCAGCCTCTCTTGCACAGGCAAAACTTTAGACACAGGCAAAGTTCTAGAAAAAGTATGGAAAATAGGGAAAGGACTTCAGCTAAACTGAGCTTTCAGCTGAAGGGAGGCAGCTTTACTTGAGACAGAGAGAGAGACAGAGAGGGAGAGAGAGACAGAGACAGAGAGAGACAGAGACAGAGAGACACATAGATGCATACAAAGAGAGAACAAGGTCATCATAAAACAAAGCAGCAGCTTTTAGTTAATTCGCCAGCATGGACTGAAATCTAGTCATTTCTCCTGGCCAGAGACACGGTTCCAAATGACATTTCTTTTTGGGCCACCAAGGTGGCCATGGTCAGCTTGTTCTACAAGCTGTTGAATTTGTGTGTAGCTGGCAGCATCGCCCTGCATAGAATAATCTGGTCATGTGTTCGGACTCCTATCACAGGTTCTTGAGCTGTTGCAGTCTCTAGAAAAGAACAAAGTGGGGGCAGAAAGGGGGAAGAAAAAGGAAAGGAAAGCACATACTAGCTCATCTTGTCCCTGTATGAGCACCTGACCCAAGGGTTAAGGCCACAAAAGGGGCAGGTACAGTGCAAAGTCAGAGAGGTCAAGCGTTTTAATGTCATTTCAGATTTCCACAGAGATATGGAAGCTGAGAAGTAAAGGCGCAGCATTTCAGTTTCTGCAAAGTACTCAGTCAACTGTTACCATGATCCACCTGTTGGAGGCGCTATGCACAACTAGCCCAGGGGGAAACTGATAATGCAAAATCCAGAATAATGTGACCTCCAGCCTTAGTGATATTTTGCATCCATTAACAACATGGGAAGCTAGAGGGCTTGTTTACGTTTTTCCTGGTAACAACTTTAGATTTCTTGCAAACATTCTGCTTCTGTGGTCACTGGAGTCTCACAAGAGCAGAGAGAAGAGAAGACACATGCTGTGCTGCAGAGGACAGCAGCTCACCGCACCCAGGGGCTTACTGGTCATCTCAGCCTTCTGTCCCACCGTGGGGGTCCCCAGCAGCCCATTCTGAGGGGCTTCCTCCTGGTGTCATCTGGGGTGCTTATTACTGCGTCTGACATGCTCCTGTTGAGAAACATGAAGAGTGACGAGAAAAGCGATAGTTCTAATGATGTCACCAGAGTTTAATGAAGACAGCAGGGTGGTTCCCATCCGGGTGCTGGAAGCCATGTGGAGCCGTTATGTCTACAGGTCAGAAAGACAAGGAGACGAAGGGCCGCCTGAAAGAAGCCGGGCTTTGAGAACAGGACTCCGCCAATTGGAGCAACCGAGGCCCGAAGGAGCCAGGACAGTACCTCCTCCAGCTTCACTCTCCGACCGTTTCCATGTCTTTCCAGAGATGCTCGCTTCTTCACCCAAACACAGCCCAAGTCTGAAAGCACGGGTGAGAGTGGAAACAGACCACGGAGACGGAACCTTCTGCACAGCCTCAGCACACAGAGCACGAGGAGAAAGGCGGAAGTGTACCCGGTGCTCAGCCCAGTTCCTGTCTGATTCTGGGCTTTGGTGAGTGGAAACGGATTGATGAAAGAGAGACATGCTTGGTGGATATCTGATGAAGGAGTAGTGTTGTCTCAGACTTGAAAACGATTACATGAAGAGCAAAGAAGGAAATAGAACTTTCTCAACAGAGGGGTGGAAAAGAAGAAACAGACAGGAGGAAGGTACCTTTCTTAGGTGTTTTAAAATCAGCCTGCTACAGTGACACAGAGGGAGCCCCTGAGGTAAAGATGGGCCCGCAAGACCCAAGTTGGAAGCCTCCTCCTGGCTTGTGCCGCTGCTATTGTGAGAGCAGAAATTCATGAGTGCTTTGCAGATGAAGAGGTGGCCTTAGAGGAATAACTGGGACTTTTAAGGACACCAGATTTAGCCTCACATTTTTTGGCAGAACATGAGCACAAGCATTAGCTGCCTCACATGAACTTTGAAATATAGGAAATAAATTGCTTTCTGAGTGTTAAAGCCGAATCTACCCTGAGTGGATGTGATGTTGGGGAGGCAGCTTGTGAGAGAAACCCCGACTAGAAATGTAAGTCAGGAAAAAAACAAAAAGTGGGAGGTGAAAACACCGTACATGCAGCAAGGGCTTGTTATGTGTGTGCCAGGAAACCATATTCTGCTGCACAGTGTTAAAATGCCACGTCCAACATCAGTATTGCCACCTCCCATACGCCGCTCCTCAGGGGCGTGGAGGGTAAATTCCCTGCCTAACCTTTCCTCACAGGTTAAGGGGAAGAGGAGTGAGTTTGATGCAGGTCTCTGGGTTCTAAGTTGGGGGGCAGTTGGGACTTAATAGAAAATAACCTAGTGAGCATGATTCCATTATAGCGGTGAGAGTCCATCTCATCTCTTTTCTCCACCTTCTGCACCCCAAAACCTAAACTTGGCAGCGTCTCATAGAACTTTCTGGAAAAGAAAATTGGGAACCTATTGTGTAATAGGCTGAAGAGTGGCTGCCAAAAGATACTGGAAACCTCACAATGTGTCTGTTTTTGGAAAAAGGTCATCCAAGACCAGCACAGGCCAGTGATGGTGAATCATTTAGAGCTTTCAGTGACCAAACAGCCCGCGAGACGCACGTGCTTGGTTTGCCACCACTTGTGAAGGTGCTAAATGCAATTGCTGGTGTCTTCATAAGAGAGCGAAAGGAGGTGGTAAAGAAAAGGAGAAGGAGAAGAGGCTCCTGTTAAGACACAGGTTCAAAATGCCATTACAAGCCATGGAATCCAAGACAGCCACTGCAGGTCACAGAAAGCAGCGATTATGCCCTAAAGCCACCAGAGGGATCGGGGCTCTGCTGATGCCCAGGACTGTGAGAGACCTGAGTTTCCACTGAACTAACCCACCCAAGGCATGGCAGTCTGTATGGCGGCCTGTAGAAACGAAGGCCAGCGGTTTGGGACGCTGAAGAGACCGGCGCTTTTCTCCGGGAAGCACAGAAGTGGGGCTCATCATCCCAGACCTCACATGAATGCCTGTGCTTCACTCAGACCAGATTCCGTGCTGGGCGACCCTCGGATAGCCATGACAGAACCTGCTGCCTAGCAGGTGTTCAGGGGCGTCAACAGGGTGAAGACATGCTGAGCACTTGGTTATGAGTAGCTCTAAGGACTGGTTACTGCGTGTTGAGCCCCTAACAATTTCCAAGCATGGTCTGTAGTGGATTGGTGACTGGTGATCAACTTAACACCAGCTGAACTGAATCTGCTTGGTGCCATGCATGGATGGCCCACCCCAGGGCTGTTGTAAACCTAAAAAGAGACCTGGAGAGGAAGATAAGCATTTCAAGTTCTCATGTATTGTTTGGAGCCATTGGTTCTCCAGGAGGAGCTTGTTATGCCGGCTCCCCTGATACAAAGTCAGCTGTTATCGTCAGAGGAGCTCGGGACCTTGTCTTTGAGAGTGGCTGTGGTTCACTTTGGGGGAGCTTTGGTCCTTAATTTGAGCATCACTCCCTCCCTCTGGAGAGAAAGATGTGTGCTATTCAATCTCCAGGAGATTGTACTGGCTTCCTGATATATACTTGGCTGTTCTCATCTTTGGAGGAGCTCAGGACTCATTGTCGCTGAGGATGGCTGTGGTGCTTTTCAGGGGAGCCCTGGTCCTTATTTTGAGGATAGCTTCTTGGCACCAGTGCAGGACCCTCCCTCAGCCTGCTGGCACAGATCTTTCACCCCGCTGGCACAGACTTTCTAGCTTCCACCTTCCAGTGCAGATCCATGGGATAGACTTGCATGAACCATTGTCACGGGCTCCAAGTCTTCAGCTGAACCCTTCAGGTTACCGCCATGGGATCCAGGCCCTTGGCTGGATTTTCTAGGTCTTCAGTGTTGTGGACAGATTTCCTGTACAATCTTTGTTTTTGACTCCTTGGGTGACCATTATAAATAATACTATAAAGTACATGTCCTGTATGCAATTATTTTCCTTACAATCCCTGACTACAATACAGATATATATTGTAATATATATATATATATGTCTTTTTCTGAATTTGGAAAGTATTGAGAGGACAATATTCTTATCTTCTTCTTATCTCTGAGAACACCAAAACTCACAGGAAAATAGTTGACCACTTTTAGTTATCAGCATTCGGGACACAGAACAAGTTTGCTTCCTCCAAAACCCACCTTCTGCCCGCACATGGCACCAAACCCCACGTAATTCCGGATTAACACTGTTCTGAGCAGAGGAGTGTTGTGTGACCACAGGGGACAGCAAAATGAAAAGACAAATCCTAAAATATTAGAGTTGCAGCAAGGAAATGCCTTAGCCAACTCCAGCCTGACCCCTAGGCAGCACTCTGATTGTCACCCCTTCCTTTCCTAGCCATGATGGCACTCAGAGTTAGGGAGAGAGGAGCTGGATTCTCAGCCTGCAGTGGTGGCCTTGCTCCTGGAGGTGACTGGACACCAGGTGAATGTTTGGGCAGTGACATCATGAGCTCCAGGACTCTTTGATTCCATGAGCCCACCTCAGGTGGCTGATTAAAGGAGGGACTGGATGTAAAATGGCTTTGACAAGCTCTCAGCAAGAAGAGAGAATAAATATTTAAAAGTGAACTTTTTAAATGGCCCCATACCATGCCTGGAGGAGGGTAAGCTTTCAGTATTTGCTCCGTTACAGGTTATTCAGAAGCTCTGTAAGGCGGTTTACTGTATCAAGACTGCATCTTCTGTTTGAAAGCACTTGACCATTATAAAATGAATCTTGAAAAGTTACAGAAATGAGATGATGTCTGAAAATTCTTAAAGCTCTAACATAGCATATGTGAAAGAAAAACCTGGTGGTAATTTTTTCATTTCAAAAGATGGGACATACAATAGCTAGGAATTAGAAGATGCAAATAATGTTGTTTTTTTAAAAATACATTTGAAGAATATACATGGCAAAGAAGTAGTGTTCATGATATATAATGCTCCTTGGAGAAAGCAGGATGCAGAAATTTGGTGCAAAATCATTTTTGAAAAAGCCATATTCAAAGCTGGCATGTCCCACTTTCACTTTGTGATCATCAAGAACATTTGTGTTTATAACCACATTGTCCTACCTGTAATCTACACAATATAGATTTGTCACAGACCTTTTATAACAGATACATGCATTTACATACAAATATGCACTAATTCAAAGATACTTATTAATTGCTATTATTGTTTTCAAGGTAAGTGACTCAAAAATATTTCTGTACAAATAGTGTGTTGTCTATCTGCAAGATTTAATATTTGTGAGTAAAATTTAATTAAATTCCAGGCAGTGCCTTAGCATTTAAAATGTGCATATCAAAAATCATCCCCTTTGGAAAGGTCACATGACTCTTAAAATATTGTTCCAAAAATCTATACCAGAAGATGTGTTAATTAACATGCGAATCAGGGGGAATTAATTTTGTAGGCAAAGGAATTAATATTGTAGGTGTCCCAAATGATGAGGGGCACCATGAGAATCTGTCACTCTTGCCTCCATCCTGTGAAGCCAGTGTCTCACATCATCTGAGCAGCTTTTGGGGGGCTGGTTCTTCCTGGCTCAGCAGGGACCCACCTCAGCCAAGCATAGGGGCCCTGCATCAGTGCTGGCCATGCTCCTCTCCACAGTGAGCCTTCGCCCGAGTGCTCTGCACAGGAAGGGGAAGAGAAGGAGTTTCCTGAGCTACAGGAAGAGGAATGAGACTGCATTTTGCTTTGTGGGGCTGCACAATTACTTGCTGGGAATTTCACATAGTTTCATAAAACTCTTACCGAATTGTGATAAAACCTTGGATAGTGAAATGCAAGGGTCACTAACAAAAGGACTCCTCTTGGAAATATAGGTGACGTTGTTTTATCTAAAATGACGATGTATCATGAATTAACCATTTACCATGAGTTAAGCTATTCTTCCAGACTCTTACTCATGCTATGTGTACATATGCATGTAATAACACACATACATTGCATTACCTGCATGCATGAGAGCTGGAAAGAAAAATTCAGGCATATTCACAGCTTCTGGGTACTACCTAGGTAATTTTAATTTTCTTCTTCATATTTTTTATTTTCTAAATTTCTGTTAAGAAATAAAGCAATGTTATAGTTAAAAATGCAATAAATGCTATAAAAATCTGCATTCCCACTTCAGTTGCAGATTTTCTCAAAGGAAACAGATGGCTGTTAGCCCTGTAACATTCTGTCTCCTAAAATTAGAGACAGACACTGCAGCGTGATCCACTGCACAAAATGGATTCTCAATTTAAAAATGCAAGGAGACATAATTGCAAAACATTAACCTAATCTGGTGTGCTGAAGGTGTATCCAGGAAGCCCGATCCTTTATTAGCTGCAGACCCTCCACCCAAGCTGTGTAGAGAGCAGTGCAGAAAAGAGACGGACTCCTGCTCTCACAGGGCGTGCAGGCATTGACTATCTTTATGTGCTCGATTTTTTCTGTCTCTCTGTCTCTATCTCTGTCTCTCTCTCTCAGCTTCTGTAGATTCAGAAATCCATCAGCTTTTTTCACAACTGATCTAGGTCTCCTTCTACTTGTGTAAGATAGCAGGTGCTAAATAAATAAAAGCTGCACTGAAGCTGAGAGGATTTGCTTATGATGTCCAAACCAGTGGAAATCAATTCACCAGAACATCTGGGTGCCTGTTGACAGGCATCTGGCTAAGTTCCAAGGCTTGGCCCTTGAGCCCCTAGGGCTTGTACTTTCACTGAGAGTCACGTCAGAGACTGACACAGTCACGGGCAGAGTCCTGTACTAAATATACAATTAGCTAAGTAGAAAAAGTTTTACTCCTTTCAAAATTGAGAGTTCATGAGAGACAGCATAAAAAAGGTCATTCCAGAGTAGGATCCTTAAAGGATAAGAGTGAGCAGGGTAAATGGGAAAAAGGTCTGTCCAAGCCAGAAGCAGCAGCATGTACAATTGCATGGATGCTTAAAACCACACAGTAGGTCCTTGTAACTGGCTAACTAGACTGCTGAGAAGAGGAGAGGTTTACAAGGCAGAGCATGGGAGTAGACTGCTCTTGTATCACAGGCATGGAAGGTTCATCCAGAGTTTAACCAGCAATGTTTAGGTAATTATTTGGGGCAATTGCATGTAGGATCTCCTCCGGGAAAAGAGGGAGTGAAAGAGAGGCTGAGAAGAGGGATGCAAAGGCAGGCAGAGCAGGGAATGAGAGCCAAGTTTATGGAGAAAGAAGACAGAATTGAAGAGCCATCCTGAAGGTCCACAGGTGGTATGTGTAGGCATTGCTCATACATTCAGCAAAGCTTTGTTGAGTCAGAGAATAACTTGAAATTCACTCAGCTCAACTGTCATGTCAGATGATTGGAAAGATATTTTGGAAAATGTCCCACTAAAGTAAGATTTTCTATATATTTTTATAACATGATGTCAAATATATCGTTTGTCACATAATAATAATAATAATAATAAATAATAACAGCATCACATAATATTTATATCCATGACACTAAACTGATCATCTGAAAACTCTATGACTAAGAAAAATAAGCTACAGTTATTTTATTTTGTAAAAAGATAGAAAAAATGATATTTAAACAAGCAAAGAAACTTGTTTGCTGTCAAATTTTAAAAGACACATGTGTATGTCTGCTCCTTAATCCTAAATCTAGGATATTCTAGCAAGCTAAACTGTAAAGATGACTAGTTTTGTGTCTATGAAAGAATAATAGCATAATCTAATCGTGATCAGTCCTAATAGCAAAGTGAGTAATTCAAATAACATTATGGAAAATTCACATAAAAAAACTATTTTTTCAGTTAAATATATCTGAAAGAAATGTATCTTTAAAATTGCATCAAGGAAGCCATCGTTATTGGACTGGGACTGAATTAACCAGAAGTTCTTCCATTCCAAATTTTATTTCTAGTAAGTTGACATGATCACTTACTACTACAGAAGAATAATTGTGAGTCTAAAAGTCTATCTATAGCTTTCATCAATGCGAGTTTTTTTGACGATTCCATTCCTCTTGGATATGGCTGCAGAAACACAATGATTGAAAAGAGAATGCCAAGCAAGAGCAGTAAAGGTAAAATGACTCAAAGGCTTATTGCTTTTCTTCTGATTTAAACACCAGAGGAAAGCTTTAAAAAGAAAAACACATCCCTTGCAACCTAAGTATTTATTTCCATTGAATACACCTTCAGACCTCATGCATTTATTTGCAAAACTCTTGCCCCTCTGCTATCACTCCATCCTAAAGCAGTCATGACAACCTCTTGGGACAAATATTGAAGTGGATGTCTCCCCTGTTTAAATTCCTCCCATATTTCCCAATTCCTTTGGAATGGAACTGAAAGTCTCTGCTATGACCCACAAACTCTGATTATTTTCTCTGCCTTTTTGCAAAGCCCTACCATTTTTCAGAATTTTATGTCCTTCTGTGCCTTTCCATGATCTCATTTCAGATTCTTCCCTGAACACTCACTGTTCTTACATCTTCATACTTTGTACGCCCAGGGTTCCGGAGGTTTGGTGGTCACAATGAATGGAACCTTCTACAAACTTGGATGTGAGGGATGTGAGAAGTCGACAATGGCACCATGTCTCTAGACTTTCTTCACTTACACAAGTTAATACACTAACTTTATTATGGAAAACTGCATGCAATGATACAAAATTACAGCTGCTTAGAGAATGGTACTAATTACATCATAGGAATGACAGAGCTTGTGATTTTTCTCATAAATGTCACCCTTTTTTCCCTTAGACTAGAACACAGAAGAACTTGGCTAAGAGGATAGTGTGGCATAGGCAACATGACTGACCAATGCTATTTAGAAACAGACCATACACCACCCCAGAAATGAAGTCTTAAAATTTGGGATGCGGCCCAATCAACTCAAAACACCCAACCGGATATAAGATGTGCAGCAGCAGCAGGACCTGTTGGTTAGCTGACGAAAGGGGCTCTTGCACGTCTCAAAGCCAGGCAACTGCAAATTGTTCACAGATATGTGAGGTAAAGGGAGTCAAATCTCAACAGGAGGATCAAACAGAAAAAAAGGCCAATGCCAAACATGAGTTTTGAAGAAAGAAGGTGAAGGAAACAAAGATGAATAGAAAGCTATGGAAGAAGAAAATCTTTGCAAGCAGGTGGCTGCACTGCAGCCCATAGACAGCTCTGAGGAATCAAGAAGGTGAACACGTAGCCTGAAGGAAACTGAGCAGGACATGGAGATGCAGAGGATCGCTAGATGCACAGACAGTTATTCTAATGCAGCAAAGTGCAAATGAAAACAGCGACAAGATACTATCCCTCACCTACCGGTTTAGAAAAACTGCCGAGACTAATAGTCGCCGTGTTCACAGGGGCATGAGGGGTACGAGGGGAATGTGGACTTGCTAGTCCCATGGGAAGAATACATCGGCTTTACTTGTGATTTTAAGGATCCATCCCTAAACACTTCGCTAGGATCCAGAGAATCAGACATACAGATGTTCCTCATCACACTGCTTGGAAGCAAAATAGTGAAAACTAATGCCTGCTGGTAATAAGAGAGCTAATCGTCTTGGAAATGCATAGAATAGCAGATGTCCTCCAAAATAATGAGCTAAATTTATATACTGACACATAAAATTCTCTGAAACATATTGTTAATTGGGAAAAAACTGTATCATTCCAATTGGCAACAAACAAATTCAGGGTCAAAAATTCCTCCAAGCAAAGCCACTTGATGTGTGCAGAGGGTTTTCAAACCAGCCTTGAAATAAAGAAGTTACACACTACCAGACTGCTGGTGGTCACCTGTGCAGACAAGAAGGGCCCAGGGCCAGGAGCGAAGGCAGGATCTCCCCAGTACACCAAATTTGGGTGGCCTTCAAAATGTCCTAGGATGTTGGAAAAGACTGGAAAGAAAATGCTTTGTTGAATGAAAGAAATGAACATGAGTGCTGGGAGGGCCAGGGTGTAATGGATTCTTGCTTTCACCTCTTAAGGGCATCATTAGAAACTACTTGAACAGTTGCTTGGATTAATGTTAAAGTTATACATTAGTTTGCAATAATAATCTTAGGTCTTTGTTTTTTCTTTTTGAAGATTTGGAAAAATCTTTCCACACAACCCACCACACAAAGCATTTATCTATAACCTGTCCTTGTAGACACAGAGTATGAAGCAGAATTTTCCATAAAACTTAGCGGGAAAAAATCCTAACAGCCATCTGGCTCATCCAAGCTGCAGCATTCCACATGAGTAAAATATTTGTCATAACTGCAGCAATGTCTTTCTCTTTGTATCTAAGATGTCAATTATTTCAAAAAATAAATAAGTAGTGGAGCTGAAGATGCTGGAATCACGGTGCCAAAACATGGAGTTTTCCCAGTTCGTGGAGAGAAGTTCATTGATGAATACACAGTGCTTTAGAGTGACAGGATGAGGCTTTAATTGCAGAAAAAAGTGAACAACTATGGTTAAGTGAAGGAAAAAGAGAAGGAATTGGGTGTAACAAGTGACTCCCAGAAGCACAGGAATGGTTGAGATACCAGGCACACAACTGGGGCTTCTGCAGGTAGCTGGTAACTGTGCCATAAATAGATACCTTCTCTGAGATGCTATCTTTAGGAACCTATAAAAATAGCAAGTATCTGTGCATTCTAACAATATTCACAATATTCCCCCATGCTATGCCTTTCAACTGTCATAAATCTTTTATTTTCCCAACAATTATTATGTCTATTTTACAGATAAGAAAAACATCAAATGAACAAGCTAAGTGAAACCAGGCAACCAAATCTGGGGAACATTTTCTTAAGCACCACAAGATTCTGCCTTTGCTAAGTTGTCAGCAAGGATTGTGTAGAGTTTTTGCTGGAAACACGGCTGCTGAGTCAGTGTCCCAGTATCTTTGTCTGTCCTCTAGCCCCTGCCCGTGAAGAGCAAGCAAGGATACCTCCAGAGCCTGCCCCTCAAATCCTTCCCCGTGATTGCTCCTGCTCTCTCTTCTTCCATGTGCCTAGAGAGCAGTCATGTCCAGAGTGACCTTGAAAGCCACGTGTTAGTGAGGGGTCCTCGCAGCCTGTGTCCCCGATTGACTGTGGGGAGCACAACCACTTTCCCCTGATCCCACATCTGCATTACTTGAGGAAGAAACACATAGCTTTTGCGAGAGACCACTGAGATTTCAAAAAGCATCTAATAAAGACCAGCATCCAGACATGGAAAATGCAGTAGAAAACTACAGACCAGAGAATGGATGTCTAAGAAAATGTTCCCAAAATATGAAGAAGAAAACAATTAAATATACCTTTAAAATCACCCTTGTTGCAGGACTCCTTGTTCTAATGGGAAGTGCATTTTAGGAGGAACCGAATGTAAACTTGCAGGGCTTTGTAACTGGCCAGGGAGCCTGGGTTTCTAGAATTTCTCAGGTCTTGGAAGGAACTGCTTGCAAGAGGAAGGGCGACACTGGACATGCAGTAGTGCTGCCATCATCAGTGTCCTGCTCTGGCCACCCTGGTGTACCTCTGGAGTGCTCTTCCAGTTCAGGTCTCAGTGTTGAAACCAGTAGGAAAACAGACAAACAGCAACAATTGGTCATTTTTTTCTCCCTCAAGGGGTTTACAATCTAAGGGAAAAGAATGGCCTGGGCTTTGACAGGGTGTTGGCATGGTGTTCCTGGCCTCATCTAACATTCTCTCATGAGTTGAAATGGGATTGACAGAAACAAGAGCCGAAGATGTTGAGTGTTTACCAGTGGTTTTATTATATTATTTTTGGAGGGGAGAATCTCAACTTGTCATTTCATAGAGTTTCTTCTGCGATATTAAGTGTCAGGAATCAATTCAGTCCATCTTGCCTGCCACTGTGTCCCGAACACATTTGCGTATAAGGCTCTGATACATTTCTGACATTAGTACCATAATATTAACAATGGATAGGTCAGCGGGAAACTTCTTGCCTAAACTTACACTTTCAAGCAGAGACAGAATGAGGACTTGAACCAGCACTGCCATCTACACTCTCGGAACTACTTCCCCTTCCCTAGAGCTATCATCTTGCCCTCTGTGCCATTTCTTTCTCTTGAGCTATTTCTAGCTCTCATTTCTCACTGCCAAATACCTATTTCCCTTCTGAGCCTCCCTGTGTGAAACTGAAATCTCAAGGGCAACACTCACCTCACTTTGCTTCAACCTGGAGGGAGGGAAGAAGGGAGGGAGGAAGAAAACAGAAAATAGCTCAGCAGATGTTGCCAGATAAATGTTTTTTTTTTTTTTAAAAGTGCAAGGTGCTAATGTGGAGGTTTATTTTGGGGCATGCCAGTTTTAGCAGATGTTTGCGAAGACGAATACCTGCTTAGACAATTATATATCAAAATTTATAGTAGGTTTGCATAAAGATTCAATCTTTTTTTTATAAAAAAGGTAATATAATATGATTTCTTATACAGATTTAGCATTTTTATCTGGGGTTAGTTCTTGGGGACTAATTTGGACCTTAAATTTATTCTTCAGTATTATATTTATAAAATTGGACCTGCAAAAACAGAAAGTAGAAACAAACTATGCCTTCAGACCCAAGTAGAAAATATAATTAGGCAGCACAACGCCTAGAATCTCTGACACTCAGAAACTGGAGCACCAGTTAATTACTGCTCTGTTTTTTTTGGACATAAATATTTACGCTTCATTTCTCGTTAAAATTCTGCTTCTTAAAATATTAAGCCTAAAACTCTGATTGCTGGATAATTAATGGCAAAATAATGTATCAAAACTTTCAAGGAATTGAAAACGTGCAGTTTTCTCTATGGACATCCTCACTGTGGGGAGGAAACACTCCCCAAAATATTGTTCAGAAAACATCCAGGATCCCATGTACCCATGAGTAAGTGCTGAAGTGTTGTGGTCTGAATGTAAGTAGAAATTAGCTCCTGCTCTTTGGCTGCTTATGTCTCATGGATGTCATGTATCGAGACTGATATAACTCCTAAGAAAATCTCCTTCTGAATGGGAAGAATTTTCAGAAATAATGGAGACTGGCTTTAGACCTGGTTCTGCAACAGAAAGGTGTACCTGGGAAAAATGATGCTAGCAGATGCTTGAGAATGGTAATGGGAGGTTCATAAGAAAATCTCCTGTATCTTTTTCAAGATTTGTTTATCTTAGGCCATGGGGTGCTTCAGAGAGAACAGGAAGTGCAGGGCAGTTTACTTTCCAATTAGCAAACACAGCTGAGGCCTTTGGTTTGATAGCAGTCTGTTTGTAGCTACATCTGTCATCCTTTGATGGACTATATCCTTTCTGCGTCTCCTAGTAATTTTCTCAGGAGCTCTGGAGCCTTTCAGTGTTCAAGTTTTTCTGACTGGAATGGATGTGACAGCAGATGTCAGCACCAGTGACCTAGTATCTTTCAAGTGCTCCACTACCGGGCAACTTCCGGCATGCCCAGCCAATTCCCACCGATTCCTCCTGACATTACCCACCTGAGAAGCCCCTAGATGTAATGAGCCTTTTCACAATGTCTTGTTTGACACTTCTCTCTATCTGGAAAGGTTTTGCTCCTAGATTTTCCTTCATAGCAAAAAAAAAAAGTATTCAGTCTTGAAGACCACATTCTGACGTCTTGAGATCTAGAACAATTCTCCTGGCCTGTCACTCAGCTTCCATGACCTGTTACTCAGCTTCCAGGGTGACAGATTTTTATCATCATTGACAGCACTGATAGTATGGATTTGAACGCACATCCCCCAAGCCACCGATAAGGTCCTCTAGCACAGAAAGATACTGTGCTCACCTCTGTAGCTCCCGACCCAGCATACGCCTCATGTACAGTAGGACAACTCTACATGTCACTCACGTTCCTTCATCACTCAGAACATGTAATTGTAAAGAACTGACTTCAGACTATAATAGGCACTACAAAGACAGAACTGGCTCACTGGAGTGGAAATGGGACATGACCATGTCCGGAGACTAGCCTTAGTATGACTTAATGTCTCTTTCCTCTGGTTCTGCACTACTCTGAAAACGCTTTATCCCCACAATTTGAATGGGCCTTTGTCAAGTATCGGCAGCAAGATGTTTGAGGATTCTATGCTTGTGGTAGACTCATTAATGGTCAGTTTGAGTGAGAACACCCAGCTGAACAGAGTTGGCATGATTCTGGGTGTGGAAGACACGTCACCTGAGAATTTTTGCTAGAGTAACATAAAAAGAGAGTAATAGAGGAAGATTGCATGCTGTGGATTTTTCTGGAGAAGTTTGCTGAAGCTGATTTTCCTGATAGAAACCTGGCTGTTCTCAACAGAACAGAGTTCAGCTCCTCAGTGTTGCTGCGCATGGCTGCTGTTCTCTGCAGGGAAGCTCTGGTCTTCATCTGAGCATTGCGTCTTGGCTCCATTGCAGGAAGGATCCATAGTACAGATCTTTCATCCTGCTGGCATAGACTTTCTAGCTTCCACCACTCACCTTTAGGCCTTCTCAGTGCAGAGCCTTGATATAGACTTGCATGAGACATTTTGGGCTCTAAGCCTCTGGATAGACCTGTGGAAGCCACCGGTTCTAGATCTTCAGCTCGACTCACCCAGAATGTTGCTATGGGATCCAGGCCCTCGACTGGATTCTTTGGGTCTCTAGCATACAAGCAGATCTCCTGAATTCTTCTGCATTTGACTTTTTAGTGGATAGTATAACCTTATAAATTATATATTCTATATTAAATTTATTCCCTTGCAAGCCCTGACTTCAACAATGAGCTAAAAGAAAAGACTAATCACCTATTTCCAGTGAACATGTGTGAATTCTCAGGGAATGGGCCCATTGGCCAGGATTGGATTTCATGTTCATCCCAAGGGCCTGCTGAAGGTAAAAGGATAGGGGTAATACAGTTGCAAGCAAAATCTGAGCGAGCTGTCTGCTCATTCCGAGGGCGGCAGGGTGCTGAGGCTATAAGCTAAAATAGGACAGGACTGAGGGAAGAAAGCTATTGGATGGAACCAAAAGAAGCAAAGAAGGGATCTTCATTGGATAAAAAACAACTGTTGTTCATTCTAATTGTGTTAGCATCGTGTGGGACACATACCGAGTGCCTTAGGTGTTCACTGACTCAATGGATTGGCCAAAGTGTGGGTTTGGGTTTATTTCTCTCTCTCATCTCATCAAAGAGTCACATGACTTCATAGAAAGAGTCCAGCCCTACATGTTTGTGAGTGTACGTTCATGTATTTGTTCACGACTCACACACGCTCCAAGTTCACAGCATCCTGAATTCAGTTTCCAAAACAAATTTTTATTTATATGAAGAGATTCTCACCCAGCAATCCAGTTGGACTACTTTTAGATTTCTTCTCTCAAGCATAGGGACCTTTTTCCTACAAAGTGTTGTTTGCTGTGATAATCTCACCTCCATCAAATGTTCCTATCTTTAACTCCTTCTTAAAAGCATGCCGAGAAAACTCAACAGAGATAAGGCTGTGAGCTAAGCACACTTGGGTCTATCATTCAGTAGTAAGATACCTGGCTGGAGAAACGTGGATGTAGCATTAGGGATACTTTTCCTGGCAAATCACCTTGCATGCACTACTGCACTTCTACCAGCCGTTGCTTTACCTATAAAGACTTTGGTTAGATGATTTCTTGGCAAGATGAGTCCTTTGGTATAAATTCTCTGGATATGCACAGCAGATATTTATGACAAGAACAAAACTTGAAAAACTATGGCTTTAACCAAACCACTAGAGTCTTAAGCAGGGCACATTCCTTGTTCCTCAATACTAAATTATCTGTCCAGTTAACACAGAATTTATCTTTGTGCTTCAAATTACACAAAATATATAAATCCAATTCAATTTTAAGCAATATGTTTTTCTCTGTTTCTTTTTATCAAGCACATTGTGTGTGCTTTCTTTGGGTATGATGTGTCTTATAAAGTTTTGTGCTTTAGATACTTCGTCCTCAACTTGAAAGCAATGGGAGTAGTAGTTCTTTAAGAAGTACAGACTATTGCAAAGTGAGTGGGTCATGGGGCACTGTCCTTGGAAGTCCCAATGCCTTCCTGCAGGGGTGGGTTGAGTCCCTGCCACTAGATTAATTCTAGAGACAATCAGTTAATGTAAAATGAATTTGCATTCCTGAACTCACTTCTGCACTCACACATACGTTTTTATCACATGTGCCTGTTTATCTCAGCTCTTGTGATGGAGTGACGGAAACACTGGGGCTGTGTTCTTTGGATTTTCCAGCCACCAGAACCAACCCAAATGTACCTGTTCTCTTTATGTTGCACTAAGTCTCAGGCATTTTGTTAGAGCAGTACAAAGAAGACTAAACCAATACCTCTCTCAAGAACTAAGGTGGGATTCTGTAACAATTTTACTTACCCTTTGATTTCCGTGCATTTACTGATGCAGTGTCTTTCAGAAAGAAACTCATCTCTTCCTTGCACTTGCTCATACCCTGCCTACCCCAGGAAAATTGCTGAATTCTGTAGGTTTCATGTTGTCCCACATGGCTCCTTCCAACAGAATGCTTCTTATCATCATGGTCACTTACCTCTCACTTAACCCTCATGACTACTTGCTTATACTTTGCATAACAGTGATAATTTTATATCTTGCATTAGAGTATCTGGAGGATTTGTCTCATTCCCCCTCTCTGGACTGCAAGCTCCTTTCCATTAGGGTAGGACGTTGTGAGTTTTTGAGCATGAATGCATTTTGCTGTAAGATAAACCATAATCGAATCCCAGCACTGTCACCTGATTTCTTGGCAAATCACTTAATCTTCATGATCATGAGATTCCTCACCACTAAAATGTTGGATGCTTAAAAGCAAAATGAAATCATGTATTATTTTCATAGCTATGGGTCATATTTGTTTCACATACATTCAATGAATACTTGTAAGAGTTTCTGAAGATCTTTCTCATTATTGAACTTTAAATAAAATCTCAGTTTTTTACTAAGCCTCACAGTGCTGGATCTAGGCTGACTGATGCTTCCCCTCTTTGAATCATTTTGTTTGCTTGTTTATAATAGTTTTATTGGGGTATAAGTAATACACAGTATAGTAAATATATTGAAATATTGGTTTTTTAAATAATTTAACCTATACATACACTTACAAAACCATCATTAAAATGATATGTACATCAGTAAATGCACAGAAATCAAAGGGCAAGTAAAATTGTTACAGAATCCCACCTTAGATGATAAATGTCATAAGCCATTGCAAATTCCCATGTCCTCCCTTCTAATTCTTTCTTCTTATGTCTTCTCTCTCATGCCCCCAAGCTATCTCTATCTAGCCAGGGATGATCTGTTTTCTGTCATTACACATCAGTTTGCATTTCCTAGAATTTTATAGGACTAGAATCATAGTGTGCATACAGTTTGATTCCAGTTCCTTTCATTCATCTTGTTTTGGATTACTTCTGTAATAGACTGCTTGTAGCATATAGTCATGATTATTATTATTATTATATTACATGATTATGTCTAATTTGTTGATGGACATTTGGGTTATTTCCAATTTTATTTGCAAATGAAGTTTCTGTGTGATTTATGTATAAATGGTTGTGTATACATACTTACATTTCTTTTGGATAAATATCTAATAAAGAAATAGCTGGGTCACACAGTAGTAAAAGTTCAATTTTCAAAGAAGCTGCCCAACAATTTCCAAAGTGGTGGTACCGTGTTAAAGTTTCACTTGTCTTCCATTAGGTGTTCTTTATTCTTTTCAACACTTGGACACACCAGTTTTGTTTTGTTTTTTTAATTTTAGGACATTGGAAAGTTTCATCATGGCATCTCAGTGGTTTTAACTTGCAATTCCCCGCACCCGGGGAAACTGAGCATCTTTGCATATACTTAGTTGCTATCCACGTGTCTCCTGCGGTTTTGTCTGTCCAGATCATTGGCCTCTCTGTTTTAATTGGTTCATTCTCATATTATTTTGTTTAGGAGTTCTTTCAGTGATTGAGAAGCAAGTTATCTTCAGGTAGGTGATTTCTTTCCAGTTTATGGTTTGTTTGATTCCCTTGAAACTGCCTTGAAGAGCAGAGGTTTTTCCTTTCAATAAAGCCCAGTAAATAAAGTTCAATAGAAACAAGCTAATATGTTGCAAATCAAATTTTGGGCACTGAATCTAAGAAGTTTTGACAGATATCACCTAAGGTTACAAGAAAATTATCCCATCCTTTCTGTAAACAATTTTATACGTATGTTCTACATTTAGGAGTGTTATACATTTGATTTTCTTCTGTGTCTGATATGAGACATCAATTGAAGATCGCTGTTTGCATATGTATAGTCAGGTCTTTCAGCACTGTTTTAGAGGACTTCCTCCACTGAATTACTTTGCGGTGTGTCTAAAATGTATGCATGGATCTATTTCTGGAGACCTTATTCTCTTTTACTGATTTATTTGACAGGCTTTATATAAACTTCTTAGTGAAATTTATTGTTCTAGTTTTATAATAAGAGGTTAATAAGTCTCAAAATAATTTGTCTTTGAACCTTGTTATTTTTCAAAGCTGTTTTCTTATTGTAGATTATTTGAATTTTCACATAAACTTTAGAATCAGCTTGTCAGTTTCTAAAGAAAGGTAAGCTTTTTTGTATGTCGATAGGAATTTCATTTAATGTACACAACAGTTTGTGAAGCCTCAGTTCATAACAAAGAGTTTCTTTGTACATGAGCACACAAGGAAGGCATATGTTCCAGTGTAAGTTTGTTTACATTTCAGGAGTGTTTTGTAGCTTTCACTGTTAGATCCTTCACAACTTTTATCAAGTTTATACCTAGTTCACACAATATGCTCTAATGGAGTCCACTGAGTACTGTTTTCCACTCCCTGCACTGATTTGGAAACTCTTCAAGGCGGTAAGCTAGTATGAGTCAGGTGTTCTTTTGCTTCCTTTATTGAGGACTTACACTCCTTTGTGGCTTGTTTAATAGTCATGCCAATAATTACTTGGCAGTATGCTATGTTTTAGTTGTTTTGTTGAGAAATTATTTCTTCAATATACCTGTATTCACTAGGTTGCCTTTTCTTTCTCTCCTTTCATATACTAAATTTATTCACAACTCAAGTTCTATAAATTTTCTCTCTTTAAAATTTCCTACATGAATTTCTCTCTCTAAGAAGTGATAAAGCTGATGGATTTTCTATGGTCAGACCTCAACACCAATGCCAACTCCTTCCTATAAGAACTTTTTTGGCCACATTAGCAAAGTAGGAGACCGTTAGTATCAGTTCTTTCTATCACGGCGCCATGTTTATTTTTCCCAGAGCACTAGTTTCCATTTCTAGATGCTCAGTTATTTACCTGTAAGTTTTTTCCTGCTGACCACTAACCCACTGGTTGATTGAAACCTTCACTCTTGTGTGTCCCTCTCATACCTGAGAACCTAGACTTGTGCTTCATACCCAAGAATCTCACTAAGTATTTAAGACAAGAGCCATGTCCAATCATAAGAGCTATTTAAAAGACTGATTATTTAAAAGATATTAATACAAAATATAAACTCCCAGAGTGGCTTAAAGAAAGAGAAATTGTTTATCTCACGGACAATAGGATTCAAAGTAAGGTAGTTTCAAGATTAGTTAATGCAGCGGCTCTGGGACATCGCCCGGAGTTCTGGGTCTGTCTTGTCACTTTGTTGTCTGCAGTGCATTGAACTGTCCTCTTTGCTTCATTCCCATATCTCCAAAACTTCTAAGCAGCAAGTGAGGACATCTTTCAGCTATAAACACATATTTTTTGATGTCTTCTAAATGTAAATAAGACTTTCCTAGAATCTCTCCCACAGAGCTTCCCCACATCTCCTTGGCAAGTTATTGGTAACCACTCTGAAGTTAATGGAAATTACCAAAGCTGCCTTAAAGATTCCCTTTCATCCTAAGCCCCAACTACTTCCAAGCAGGATTGTCCCGAGGGCTCCTTCTCCAGCTCTGCCGTGCACTTAGCTCCCCAAAATCATCACCAACAGATGGAAGATGGGAAGTAGATTGTTGTAAAGAGTGGTGTAAACTACTTTATTAGGATGAGAGTGTGCATTTCAAACAATTCTGATAAACTCCCTCTAGTGCCTTCAGGTTATTGCTCGTAGGTGTCCAGGTGAGAGCCAAGCATCTTGATGTCAGCTGAGCTAAGCACACGCTCTTCCCTCTCAATTGTCGTCTTCCACTCTGGGTAACATCTCCGTTTTCAGGCCCCCCTCCTGTGTCTTACTCACACGCTGACTCACGTTGTCAACTGGAGATCCTGTTTCCACAGACCTCCAGCTAGCTGGCAATGGGATTCCTGAAGTGGAAGCATATTTCATTTTTTCCTAGTTAAAAATGAAAATTTTGTCACAGTTCATGCCTTGCCATGATACAACCATTCAAAACTATTTACAGCTGGGTCTATTTACAGTGTACACACACATCTAACCAAATGTTTTGATCGAAAGGACTATGCTAGGCTTAATTTATCTTTTACACCAGTCTCAGGCTCACATTTAGCATGATGTTCTTCTACTCTAGAAATGAATTTCAGGGATCAGTTGATCACATTTGGTCTTGAATGTATATACACTGAGTCTGAAATAATCAATATGTCTTTTCAAAGTCAAATACAATATAGTGAGTGTGGTGGAGCTGACTCAAGTCACAGAGTCAAGTGTTTCCATCTGCTCCTCACTCCTCCTACAGCATATCAAGGTAATACCTGGAAATCACCTATAATTGGAGGATTTGCACTACGAAGATTGATTAAATGCTACAAATAAAAATTCCTCTTTTCTGAAGCACTGGTTGTTAAACACGCAACGTCATACTGTATTGGTATATGCAGATCAAGATTAAAATAGAATGTTAAAATTTTTAGAGCTCTGTGCTAGTAGAAATGAGTTTTATTAATATTCACTTCTATTATCCATACTAATATTTCCTGATGTAGAGTCTATTCTCCTCACCACTAAATTTTATGGTTTGTGCAACTCATTCATCTCTACCCTTCTTCCCAATTTGGTATTCATTTCAGCCTTGTATAAAATTGAATTTTATACACTTTTAATGGGGGTTTGGTGGTGAAAAATTGGGGGAAAAGACCTTAACATAGGCAGAAGAGAAAGTTAATGGAAAGATACGTACTCTCAGAATCAAGAGGTGGTAGGGAATAATCCTCGGAGGATGGATGGGAACCAAAGGGACCTGACAATAGAGACCAGACTCAAGGTCATGTCACCTTAGGGAGTCTGGCTCTGACATGACCACAGGTGCCACTTCAAGTGCTATTGAGTTTTGTGTCCATTTGATGAATCATAGAAAACAATTCCTGCAGAGTTGAAGCCTCTGTGCTCTAATAATTCATATCAAACTCTTGTGGTGGCATCTGCTTGAGCCGAACCATGCTGTTGGTACCAGGCTATAAGAATCTCACTGTGCTTCAGAGAAATGCTCAGCTACTAGATTAAAAGTGGATTCCCGAGTAACGATAAATGGATTAGCTAGTTGGGTAGAGACTTGAAAGAAAAAACAAGAATCAGAAAAGAAATTCTGTAAAAGATATTTGTGAATGGTACATTGAACAAGGAGCAGAGGACACTGATGCTTTTGTCTCCTGTTAAAGCCCATTAGGAAACATCCGGCTGAGAAGGATCACTGTTATGATTAACGCACTGTGTCAACTTGAGAAGTTTAGAAGTGTAAGAGACTCAGCAAGGGGCCAGGACCCTTGCTTTGTAAATATCCTCATTCTGTGCAAAAGGACGGCAGAGATTTTGTGAGAGCCACATCTGTTCTAGAGGGTAGCCTGCATACAATATAAGAGTGGAAAAGAGGTTTGTTCTCCCCTCTTGCCTCTGCTGCTTTTGCCAGCTGCTGTCTTGAAATGTTGCCCTGATACCATGCCACCCTGCCTTGGAGCTAGCTGAATATGGTCTGAAACCTCCACAAACAGTGAGCAAATTAAACCTTTTTTTTCTTTCATTTTGGGTGTCAGAGATTTCATCCCAGCAACAAAAGACAAGTAACCAAGACAACACCAAATAAGAAGGTAATCAAGATGAGTCCTGCAGGGAGGCCAACCACCAGCCCCCTTGTCCTGAGCTCTAAGTGTAGAGTGTGATTGGTGTAGACATGATGGCAGGGATTCTGTTCATGTTTTGAGTCTATTATCACAAATGCCTTCTGCTGCATGATCAACATCGATGCTCTGTGTGGCCCCTTGTAGTCCAGCCCACTCCGTGGAAGTTTTGTTATGCTGGAGTCAATGGTTGGCAGAAAATCAATTTGTGTTTACTAAAGTAGAAGTCTGTCCCTGACATACATCATCTTTCCACACCTTTAATATCTCCAAGCAGCACTGTTCAAGGATGTAGACCTGATTAATTAACAGATTCTTTCCCCTATTAAATGGACCTAATATGTGTGATACATTTTGGATCTTATTACTGTTTCAGTTTATTATTATCATTATGTTTTACACTAGAAAGACAATACAATATTTATAAATGTGAATCTGATTTATTTCACTTATATAACTGAATATATGTTTAAGTGTGCAAGATAGATAACCATACTACTGTTTTTGATAGTTCAGCAGACAGAAAAGTTTGTGCTGCATTCTTCGATTGTCTGTTCATTTTTATGCTTCGATATTGTAACTTGAACAACTACTTCTGAGACAGCAATGTGTAATACATCAACTAGTGATGATTTCTTAATGTTATGTTTTGAAATTCTGTATCATTTCTACCCTTTTCCCTGTTTTTCTTTTTTTTTGAATAAAAATAGGACAAGTCAAAATAAATAAATAATAAACGGACCCAAGCTATGGGATCTATTTTATCAAAAACCAAGTGGAATCACACACGCATGAAAAGGATCCACTCATCTTCCCATATCCTCCTCATCTGGAAGCGGCCAGCTCTGTAAACCGTAGGAAAGGTTTACAAGGGCCGGAGCTGAAGTGCCATTCGGAGAAAATGCTTTACACACCGCAGCCTCCTCCTTGAGGGTATGGGGACAAGTTTCCAAGCGGTAGAATGCACAGGTCCAAGCTTCTCTGTGTGAAAGGAGACCTGGCCCCTCTCCTCATGACCTCCAACACCCTGTTCCAGCTATTGTGCTTCTGGTCACGAAGCAGAATCACAGGTGTGTGCCCTCCAGACCTGCACCTGGGACCCCGCCCTGCTCACACTGGGCTCTGTCCCAGTGGACAATCAGGCAAACTGGTTATCACAGTGGTCTGAGTAACTGACTTGATCATCGTGAGAAAGCAAGGCTGCTGATTACCATGGCACCGGCCGGTGCACGCAGAGCTCAGGAGATGTGTTTGAATGCCTCCGTGCCTAGCCGTAATCAGGACCACTCAGCTGCAGCAAACTTGCCAGGGCAGGGGCTGATGGGAAAGTGCAAGGCCTTGCTGGCTAAACTTCCTGCGATTCCATAGATTGTGCCTCCTTCTCAAATCCCAACCAAGCCCATTCCCTGTGAAGTTGACCATAGGTTTAAAATATTACAACTTAAGTAAATAATTTAATACAGTGCCTGGTGCAAACTACAGATAATCATTATTATTATCAGCATTATTGACACCATCATTACCATTATCATCTTAATGTTTTTGTGAATGTAGCTGCTATCAATACCGTTAAGATGAAAAATTATTGTTTTGACTTATTTTCTCTTATTTCAAAGATCCTATGAAAGAAAGTCACAGTTATTATCTTTTATGCTTAAAATACCTCTTTCTCAAGATTATTTTGAAAATTAATGTATAATCATACCTATTTTCTCTTTTATTGTTATTACTTATTTCCATAATTACTGTCAATACTATGACTATTGCCACTATTACTCCTATGTAACCTCAACTATTAATGCAGAGATAGTTTATATTTTTTTTTGCCCCAAATATTATGACCCAGTGAAGTTGGGAAATTTCAATTTTATTAACTTCCTTTGCTCGATAATTCATTTCACCCAAATGAAGCATATCTGTTGTGGCAGTTAATCTGATTTTCAACTTGAGGATTAAGTGTCCTGCAGAGGTAGTTGGAGGATGGGAGCAACAATCACATTGGAGTAATCCCATTGTTTGGGACCTAGTTGAGGTCATGGAAGCATGGCCTTGGCAGCTCTGTCTGGCCCCCGACCTCCTCTTTCCTGACACCCTTACCCATCAAGGGAGCAGCTCTGCTCCGCTCTGCCCTTCCACCATGATGTTCCTGCCTCACAGCGATCAGCCATGGACTGAATCCTCTGAAGTCTGAGTCAGAGTACACCTCTCCTCCTTGAAACAGCGTGTGTCAGCAATGGGAAAGCTGATTACCATGCTTGTCCAAGCAGGTAAATGGAAGATGATATTTGTGTTCAATCTTGCTGGACATTCAAGATAGGCAAGTTATCCTGGCACGGTGGTGCATGCCTGTAATCCCAGCACTAAAAAGGCTGAGAAAGGCAGGCAGCCATGAGTTTGGGGCCAGCCTAGGCTATATAAGCAAACTCAATGCCACAGTGAGACTGTGGCTAGAAAGAAAGAAAATAAAGAGAAAGAAAGAAAGAAAGAAAGAAAGAAAGAAAGAAAGAAAGAAAAAGAGAGAAAGGGAAATTAAAACAATGCTGAAAGTTCATCCAGAAAGAATAGCTACCATCAAGAAATTAAGCATTTACAAACCCTGACAAGGTTATGCGGAAAAGAGAGCCTCTTTCACTGTTGAGATTGTAAATGGTTAAAACCACTATGGAAATCAATATGGAGATTCTGCAAAAAATTGAAAATAGAAACTCTATTTGACCCAGCTATTTCCCTTCTAGGTATCTTTTCAAAAGAGATAAACTCATCATATCACAGTGATCTGTGCATACTCATGTTTATAGCAGCACAATTCATAATAGCTAAATCTTGGAAATAGCTATATGTCTATCAGCAGAAGAAAGAAGGAAGTGTGATATTTATATACAGTGGAGTGCTACCCTGCTATAAAGAAGGACAAACTTGGGCCCCTTAATCAAAATGTATGCAACTTGAGAACATGATTGTAAGTGAAATAACTCAGACACACAAGCTTAAATATTACATGGTTTCTCTTATAAGAAAAATTCAATATATATAAAACATGAGATAAAATTCTGATAATAGGAAAAAGAGAAACAAAAAACTGCATTATAATCCAATATGAACAACGTATCTAAACATGTGCCTTAACTTTTGTCTTACATGTTTTGTATGTTCTTTGACCCAGTCTTCTGGTTTTCAATCTGAATATATACACATACGGATGTCCAGATATGTATATCTATATGTTTAGAATCTGTATATATGGCTATTCACTGTAGGAAGCTTTATAAAATGAGCAAATGAAGCTGATGCTGGAAGAATAAGACGGGGCTGGAGGGAAGGGAGAAAACAGAATTAAATGTGTGGTGTCTATGTACCAATTTCCTACAGTGAATGGAATCATTATGTACTGAAAGCATGTACTAATCAAAGTAAAAAAATCACCAGTAAAAAGTGTTTCCCAGGATTAATTGAATTGAGATTCATCTATGAGATAATGCAAAGTGCAAGGGACATCATGTGCCAAGGGGCAACCTGGTTCCGTGCCCTGTGCTGGATCCCATCCCATTAATGACCAGAACAGCTTCTGTCTTCCTGTCACTGATCCTAATTCATTGAAGAGCCACAGGAGCTGAATCTCCATGCAAGGTCATTTATCCTGTGTATGATCGAAAGAACACCTTTCCCTAGTTAAACTATTGCGTTCGGTTTATTGTATCCATTAGTCTCAATAAAGGGACCATGTACAAGTCACATAAAAATAAAAGCAGCTACCCCTGGAGTTGTGACCATGTACAGAAACTTGAAGGTGACACTCAGACCCCGAGGCGCGCCGGATTTCACTGCCTGGTGTCCAGGCCTGTTTGTGGCTGTTCTCACTGTGTCTTTCAAAACAGCCTATTTTGGTCCCAAAGCCATCAGCAGACTTGAAATAACTGAACCATGTAACAAGAGCCTCTTAAAAGAGGAATGAATGTTTCATAGACAAGTGCCCTCTTTGGGATGGGATAACTTTTGAAACTCTTGGCTCCAAAGGGAAATTCCACAAGGCCTCCGTACCTGGGGCTGTGGGAGGGAACGATTTAGAGGCAGGGGTCTGTTTTTCCTTCAGCTTTTGCCTTTTTTTTCCCCTTTTTCAGTGACTCACCCTATAATGTGAGTCAAACAAACTCACTCTGAGTTTATTTTTGCTGTTTATTTTTGGCTTGGTTATGGTAGATCTTTTTACTCAAATGCACATCTGAATAAAAAGTCAATTTCATGCTTCATTTTGGAAAAGGCATGCAATTTTGGAAAAATATGTATACAGAATTTGAAGTCACAAGTTTCTGTGCAATTCTGGTTCTGACACTTACTGAGTATTTTTTAACTGTTCACTACCATCTTTGAAATTTAATCCTGACCTAAGCTAAAGGGTATGACAAGGACTTTATCAAGTTGTCGAGAGATATTTCATAAACATCTGTATTTCTGGGTTTTTGATGTGATATTAAATAAACACCAATTCCCCTCCTTTATCCCCTGTCTTCTCTCAGTGTGGACATAACTTGACAGGGTTTGTTTTTTTAAAAAAGCAGTGGCCTTGGAACCAGGGCATCTGATTTCCCATCCACTCTCTGGCTTTTCTAAACCAAATTCTGTTAGCAAAATGAAATGGTGCAATGCATTTACAAGCACATGAACAATAGTTTTTGCTCTCCTGGAATACTGGGTCACCCCTTCCCCGACTCCTTCCTCGGTTTCCTTGGTATTAATGAATTATTAAACCTTGTGTTCTGTTAGCAGATAGCTCCAGCTCTGGCTTCCAAATCTTCTCCAATACTAAATGCTCCTGCAGCACTGAGCAAATGGTCGAGCCAGGCGCCACCACTGCTGGTGGTGATGGAGAGAATTTTCAGATGGTTTCTGTCCTTAAGCTATTCAAGGTATTCTAAAACAGAGGGAGGAGGAGCCACGATTGTGAGGCGATAGTGCACACTGGAGATGGAAACAGGTCTAGTATGAGAACAGAACCCAACTTCAAAGGACAAAGAAAACGGAGCTTGAGCTATCATCGCTCAGAGTGGTCCAGTTGCGACACTGAGTGACATTTTAGTTGAGTGTGATCTCATATGTCATCCTTCTCACGGGGAAAGTATTTCCAGCTTATGCTTCATTTCATTTTCAATGAGCCAACGTGCTGATAAACAACTCCCAGTATTAACCACTAGTTGTTTTCACTCCAGCTTTGATTTCCTGAGTTTCCTGTGCAGCACAGCCCTTATTTCAGGAGGTTTTTTTTTTTTTATATATACAGGAAACTTTGCTACGATCAATCTGCTGTAAAGACGTGCTAGACCTGCAGCTGAGGGGGACATTTTTGCAGTCAACAGGCATCAGTTTGCAAAGTGATAGAAAGAAGAATCAAATTATTAACAGAGCTTTCCCTTTAGAAAACTGTAGAAAATGGGCACTAGAGTGTCTTTAAAAGGGGAAATAACTCCGAGTGAGTTTTGAAATGCTATGAATTTTGCATGGCACTGTGTTTTCTTCCCTTTTGCCAGCCATGGAACCAAAGAACCATGGACTGAAGGACAGACTTGAGGCTTAGCCTCATTTCAAATGACCCTTATGCTCTGGAGGAATCAAAACCATTCTGAAGTCATTCTCCTCCTTTGTAGAAGGGAGATAATTATGAGATTTTTATGCTTAGAACAACTCTGCAAGTTGTACAGAGTAATAAAAAACATTTAATAAATAAGATCTACTAATGATAATGGTGATAAAAATATATATGATTTAACTCTCTGCTGCTTAGATTAAATGAAATATGTCAAGAAATCACATTGCAAATTCGACTAGCATGTGATTATCTATCACTTGAAGAAAGGGGTACACTGAAACGTACATGAAGTGTGGTCTAAAAATATGGTGAAGGCCTGGACACTTATAAGAATTACCATAGTAAAAGACATTGCCGTGAATCCCCTCAAAACCCTCTCCCAGCATTGAACATACTTATCCTTCTTGTCACTGTCTGAAGCAGTTCTGAGAGTCGTGTTTTGTGAATTTCTTGAGTTGTGCCATCCTGGCTAACTCTATATCCCAAATCAATTCAAAATGTTTCCATCTCGTGATCATTTTGACTTTGAGGAAGAGCAAGAAGTTGCACGGTCCAGTCGTGGTAGTGTCTCTGGGAGCAGCAGCTTTCACTGGATTTTTGATCACACCCAGTAAAGCACTCAGGGAAGTGGACTTCCAGAACTGCTTCAGAAAGTAGCAAGTGTGCTCAGAGTGAGGAGGATGGTTTGGAGGAGGATTAAAGGCAAGGTGCCTTTTATGGTTTCGCTTTTTAATTTAAACATTCACTGCATATTTCCATCACAACTTTTAAATAAAATAATAGTCCAGGAAGAAACTGGAACATGAGGCTTGAACATTTTCTTTGCTCATTAGTTTGAGCATGGACCTTGGGAAGACTGTGTGGAACCAGAAAGAATCATAGAAAACCCTGAGCTGATGAAAGTGAATCCATCTAGAGCTCCTGAGGCGCTTTCGTCTGCTAGTGCGGTAGGCAGAAGAGCTTTGGGATGCCTCAGTCAGGAGTGGTGTGTAGCCGGCCTCCCTGAATGAGTGGAAGGAGGACCAGAGGCAGCAACTCTCACTTGGCAATTATAAAACTTTGACATCTGTGCCAACCAATATGCGACAAGTCCAAACTTCAGTGTGGCTAAAGGTGAGACCAGCACTGGTAGGATGATGCCTGCCAGCAGAAAGAGGAGCAGAGCTGGTGAACAATCCAGAGATGTGAGCTACGATGTGTCCTAGGTAAACAATAAGCAGTGGGCCATATGATGAACAGTCAGGACCGGAAAAGCCAAGATCTTCACCTGGTGAGAGCTGGGCGGGGCCAGGGCAAGGAGCTTCTTCACAGACGCTGGTGCCAAAGTGTCAGAACAAGGTACCTTCCCTTAACGGTGGTTCCGCAGTTACTGGTGATTTCTGAGCACTCATCACTTTTACACTCAGCAGCAAAAATTCTAGCCTTGACTGCATTCTGCTGTCCCATAAGGAGTTCAAATCTGCAAGGTGGGAAGGATGAAGACAGGCCTGAGACAGGGCCATCAGTACAGAAGTGGGGAATAATTCACTTCTGACTGCCAGAAGGCTGAGACTCCTCACAAACCACTGGCCAGAGATCTCCCTCCCTTCTTTCTGTCCTTTCCTCTCCATAAAGCATTTTAGGACATGATAACGCTCTTCATTAAGAAGAGCAAGTAGGAAGCAGAGAGAAGGGCCGACGGTCCCAACAAGATAACATTCACCTTTATACCCTAAGCACGCAAGTTACAGCAGCCATCTGCATTAGACAGAAACACGTCCCCAGGTGCAGTCCACAAGCATGAGAAGGAGTGGGCACAATGTCCTGACTATCAGTAGGTCGAGGGTCTTTGGGGGCTGTTGTCATATGCTGCATGAGCCCACAGAGGCTACCCCAATAAAATGCCGTACTGTGGGTGGCTCGCACCCAAGCATGTATTCATCATAATTCTGGAGATTGGACAGTCTAAGGTTAAAGAGGTCCCAGCTGAGGAGCGGAGGCTGTCTGCCCAGGGTTACGTGGCTGAAAAGCAGAGAAATTCAAATACAAGCAGTCTTTCTCTAACCACTCTGGTTACTGTCACTCAATCTCTGTAACTTACAGGTACTTCAGAATGCATACTGATACCACAGTATGTATAAAGAAAAGGAGAAAAGAGTTAGAAATTAAATATAAAAAAATGTTCCTGGGGAATACTTCTAAAAGGGTTCCCAGGAGGAAATATACATGCATATAAAATTTACATACATATAAAATTAATGTACCAAACTTTCATAATTTAAAGTCATGATACAAAGAAATGATGGAAGGAAACGAGAAACATGGAAGTATAATCTCATGACTAGAAGATCCCCCAAAACAAATATACTCTGAAAACTAAGACAGCTTTCTGGTGAGATTAATCAAGGACAAAAAAAAGAAAGTGCAATTTGAGAAATCGAAATTGAATAAGAATCTGGAACTAGAGAAGCAGAAGTAATTAAAATCATAAACAGAATTCATGAATATTAGGGAAACGCCTATGGTAATAACTTCTAAAATCTATGTAAAACAAATAAATACTTAATATGTGTATGCATAAATGTATTTATATACATATATATGAGTATATGAATGTATTTATATGTATATATGTAAATGTATACATCTGGGTATTTTTACATATATATAAAAATTTACAAAACCACCTAATGACATAAAAAACTTTAGTGATCTCATTATCCATAAATACAAAAAAAATGATAAAAATGATCATATTGTTTTAAAAATAAACCATTAGTTCGCAATGTTGTCCCAAAGAAAATGCCAGATCATAATGATTTATATCTCCCTAAGTAAATATTAATAATCTATATGTAGAACTTAATAAAAATATGTCATGACCAAATAAGATTTATTCTAGCAATTTAAATATATTTCAGCATTATATAATTAATCATTATATTTCATTATATTGATACATTAAAAGAATACTACATGCACACCTACAGATGCAAAATAAACCTTTATTACATAAACATGATATAAAAATTACTAAAATCTCTGATTTTTAAATCTATGATATTGACTGCTCTTAGCAGAGTGACCATTATTTTAACTGCACTTGTCATGTTCACATTTAAGCAATGCATGTATTTGTCATTTAAATCTGGCATCACACAAATTCTCTGAATATGAATCTGATATCTAAATATCAACAAACATCCAAAACAAAAACTGCAACTGCTCTCAACAGAAATTTTTATGAAATAAGGAAATAACAGAGGCCAGCAAATATATTGCAAAGATGCTTATTGTCATAATTCATCAAATACATACAAATTAAGAGCACAAAGGGCACTTCCTTTCACATTTACCAGATTGGAAGAGTTTAAAGAGCCTTTTACTCTCACATGTGGATGAGAATCTGTGTCAGCAAGAAATCTGACCCAGAACTTGTGAGCCTATGAAACTTGAAGATATTTTACTAAACACTTAGGCAGCTGATCTGTCCATGGAAACCCGGGGGGGGGCAGCATGAGTGACAAGTCAGTAACACCTGCATCAGGAAATGCAGCCAACATGACAGCAGTAGTAAGCCTGGTGCTGACAGTGTCCACGGGAGCAGCTACGGTCACATGGTGCCAGGTTCCCAAACCTTAGGCTGCTTTCAGGGAACTTGTGGACACGCCCCTTGCAGGGCCCCTCCTGAGTGGCTGATTCCGTGGGTCAGGAAAAGCCTGAGGATTTGCACATCTAAGAATCCCCAGCTGAGGCTGGGGCTGCGGTCCAAGCACCATCCTCTGACCAGGGAGATGCAGGCAACTCTGGGGGCCGTCCTAACCTAAGTACTTGGTGTGTATTAACTCAGGCGTCCTCACAAGGATCCCATCATGTAGATCCCTAGTATCACCTCCTTTTACTGGAAGATAAAGTTAGCGAACACCCCGATTCCATAAAACCCATTGAGAGTGGAACTGGGTTGGGGAAATGGTCCCTGAGTCTATATTACTCCTCAAAAAACCTCCATGCACGGATGGGGAATTACATTGCAAGTGGAGAAAATATTAAGCAAAGGCCTGGCAGTATGGACAACCTGGACATATTTGGGAAATAGAGACAAGTCGGACAGGCTCATACAGGGCACTTGGGGTAAGGCGCATGGAGAAAGCCTGTGAGAGCTAGCAGCAGAGAGCAGGGCTGGACCACAAAGGGCTTTGACTTCTGGGCAAACTCCGTTTTCCACCCTAAAAATGACAGAAACCACAGGAGGACCAAACAATTGTACAGGGTGGTGCAGGATTTGATTTGTGCTTATAAACCCATGGCTTGCGCAATGCAGGGAGAGAGATTAAAAGGGAAAAAAAAAACAATTTGGAAGCTATTTGTGGCAGCTCTGGGGAGAGGAGACAGACCCTGAGGCCACATGGAGGACAATTGAGCCCTAAGACAGGTGTCATATACTGAGGTACAGAATCAGCCAGACCAGATGACTGCCTGAGGTTAAGGGGAGCACAGAGTGAGGCAAACCCCCTCATCCTCTGCTTCCTGATTTGGTGACCCCGTAGTGAGGTTGCCATTCAGTAGAGGGTGAGGGGCTGACATTGGGGAAAACACCTTTTGCTCACAGCTGGTCTGAAGTCCCTACAGGGCATCATGGCAAATTTTCTTCTTTAAAAACACCCGTAACTTGCATTGACTTCCAACTGAAAGGGCCCGGTTGACCTGGTTGGCTGCTAACTGTGATGCTAATCACCTACATAGGCCTCGGTTCTTCTATCTGAGGCTGGGAACAATCTCAGACTAGCAACTGTTCAGAGAAACATTTGTTATAGTTGACACGCAAGCTCATTTAGCAGATATGGATGGAGAGTCATCTCAGAAGGATGCTCATGAAAACAGACACCATCTCTGCTCTCGTGGAGTTTATATTCTAAAAGAGACATAATCATGGAAGAAAAAGAGACTGTGCCTGCTGTGGCCACCCGGCCATCCATGAATCCCAGAACAAACGAAGTGTTAGGGTGACAGAGTGGATCTGCCACTAAGGCCTCCCAGGCTCCCTGTGGCAACACTCAGAGCCAGAATTCATCCTTCCTAGTGCCTGCAATCCCTAGGCCCTTGCTGTGTCTGGACAGAGCCCATCTTCAATAAACAATTGTTGAATGATGTAAAAAAGCATATTCAGCAGTTTTCACTGATGAAAGACTCTGGCTCCAGGAAGCAGCCTGTACTGGTGACAGGGACAATAGGTGGGACATCATCAGCTAGCTGGCATGGGTTTGTGCTGCTTCCACACTTGCTAACAAAATTCTAGTGACCTACTTAGCCTCCTAAGCCAGGAGAAGGAGGTCCTTCAGTACACAGCAACATACTGTGCTATAAAATATGAGCCTTTCTTTCTAACTTATTAACAAAATCACCTGCAAAATCCCCAAAACATCAGTACAATTTGTGGAATGATACTAAGCCTTGGAAATGGATAATTCCTTCGTACATTTGCTGACAAGGTGCTTTTCTGACATCCCGTTATTTTACATCCTCCATTATCTCCTGGCACAATGCCTGTAGGATTCTGTCACGGCATATTAAAGATCTACTTGATTTTGCATAATCTAAAATTGCAGAGATCTCCCAAGGACATTGTTCGTATGTCCAGCAGCAGCAGAAACTTTGAAGAGTGGAAGTCCAATTCATTCCTCTGGGAAGGCTGAAACATAGGAGGTATTATAAACTTTACCATTCAGATAAAGACACAGGGGCACATATTGGTTTACAAAGGCAACAGGAAGAACCTGGCCTGTGAGAGTGAAGATTCTCACAGGTTGTACCGGCCTGTCTCATGCTGAGGGAATTTTCAACTTTGTGGTCTCCTATGGCATTTTTTGAGACACTGAAATAGTTTCATGTTCACTTTAGTGACTTTTTGAGCAAATTACTGGAGTTCAGGAGACAGAGCTATTGTTCATCAAGCAACAATTATAAATCCTACATTTTTAAAAATTGAAATTTTTCCTCACATTCATCCCTGAAAATAAGTGGTGTTTTAGTTCCTGCTCCTCTGGGTTGAAGATGAACAAGTAAAAGTGCTAAGTGCTCAGGGGCCTGGCCAACTCCCCAAACCACCAAGTGACGGAAAACCATCTAGAAGCAAGTGTTTGGCTCCAAGCAGTGTCCTGGATCAGAGTGATGCGCCTGTGGGTGGAGACGCCTGTGATTTCTATGCTCTTAAGTCTGTTGCTAGACAGAGTCGCTGCCTTCCTGGCCAGCCATGTGGTGACCTTTTGAAAGAACTACATTTACCCACGTGCTTTTTTTGCACAACACCAAAGACATCATTTTAAAAAGTGTCCCTTACTTTAGTTCTGTGAACTTCTAGAGGGATGTTTCATTCATGAAATCAGGATTCCAATCATGATGACACATGAGAGAAATTTCTTTCAATCCTGAAAAGCAGAAGGAAAAAGAAACTCACATCTCCCTTTTCTAATCAGTTCTCTCTTGGGCTTAAATGGGATGATGTCTGAGCTTCTCATATAGTCTTTCTTTCCTAGCTTTGACCACTGATGCATCCAAAACTGAATTTTCAGTAATGACACAGAACCAAACAGTCACAGCCACTTGTTCAGCCTCTGGGTAAAAACCACTTTAAACACAAACCAGTACTTTAGCCTATTTCCTAGCCTTATTCTTCCTTTGTCCAAATTTCCTCACTGACAATACTTTTAGGTAATTCTGTACATTGCATTCCTACGTGTTCGCATGTGGCTGGGTGAAGTTCCTGAAGAAATACTTTCCAGAGGAAAAATATGCACCTTCAGAAGCGAATCCAGGACTGGGGCGATGGTTCCTTATCTCCTAGAGAGATGACCTATAAGACAGTGCTCAGGGTGGTAACCCCTGCTTCTCTGTTAACGGTTGACAAGGGGGGATGCAAAGACAAGAGGACATGCTGAAGCCATGGACTATGCAGGCTGAGCTAGTGTCCTCCCCCAGAGCTGTTGGAATCCACATTCCCTCCCCAACTTTTCTCCACTAAACTAACATGCATCTGCAGGTGGAGTTTCTAAATCCTAAAAGGAACAGAGCAAGAGACTGAGCCAGGAAGGAGGGAATGAAACCAGGAACAAAGGCACAAGGGAAAGTAACATCCACGTCCTCATTTTCAATGCCTCTGCTTCTAGCACCCTGAGACGAATGTCATGACCCAGAAACATGTACTGTTCTCTCCCCTGCCAAACTGTTAATTAAAGAAAGCAGGGAATTTATGAGCTCTGCAGAGCCCTGTGCCATAACTGCGCTGAAAGTGTCCCCAGGGACACAGCCCCAGAGCCTGCCTTTTCTGTGGGGTCAGTACACTGTGAACTGGACTGGCCATGCAGAAGAATGAATAAGTCATGGCTGAAATGGCACCAGAGGCAATTGTCACCCGCATTCAGAAGAGAAGCACAAAACTTGGGACAACCTGGAATATCGTTCATGTCTCTGGTTGAGTTTCTCAGGTCAAGCAAACCGGTTCCACCGTCTGCCCCACCAGGTGGGAGTGATTCACCAGTGAATCACTCACTGTGAACCTCCCTCACTTTCTCTTTTAGCTCTTAGTTCATTTTCAAATTAAGATATGTCCATTGCAAAGAAGTGAGACTACCAGAGAAGCAAAACCCATTAAAATTTATTTCATTTTACCTTCCCGAATGACCATTATCAGATCATATTCTTTCAGATCCTTTTCTGAGTAAATAAAATTACAAAATAATAAAAAGAATTCTATTGCATCTGCTCTTTCGAGAGCAGCCTTTTTCTTTAAAATATATTGTGAGCACTCGCTCGTGCTAATGCATTTCCCACTGTAGCAGAGGTTAGAGACCAGTGGTTCGCTTCCCGGTCCAGCCTCCCGTCTTCCGTGTTGTGCCTCAAACTAAGTGACCAGCTGGTGGATGTGGCCTTGTCACTTACTGTTTCATACTAGACCAACGTTGCAATTGCATGCAACTCCCTGCCTGCTGGAGCCATCTGTGTGAGCTTCCTGCTGGACATAAAGGTAAGATGTGTCTGTTGTCGAGCTTACTCTTGTTATTGTGGCAAATATTCACAAACTTGGTGCCCTCGATCACCACGTGGCTATTACCGTCCAGTCCGGGGGTTCACAGGTATCACAGACCTCAACGCACTCTGTGCGGGCAGGACGGCTTCAGCTTCTGGAGACCAATGCCTTTCCTGGCTCAGTTTCCCTCCCCTTCGCCAAGGCCAGTGAGCAGCTGGTACCTGAAACTCTTCTATTACTGCCTCTCATTCTCTCATCCAGCTGGGAACCTTCTTCACTCTTAGGGATTTATGTGATTAGATTGACCCCACCTGGATAATGCAGGATAATTCCTCATTTCAAGGCATTAACCTTAATCATACCTTCAAAGTAGTGGGTTCTTGGGGTTGAGGTCAGGGACATGTTTGGAGGTGATTATTTTCCCTGGCATAAATGGTGCGCTGTCTTTTGGTCATAGGGCCACCATTTATCTAACCAGGCTCCATTTAGGCAGCTGCCATCATTTTTGCCTCATAATGCATCCTTCAGTAAAGCATTAATATATCTAAATCTTTGCCTAGGCTTAATTGCTTCCTTGAAGGAAATGGCTAGAAGTAGCAATGCTACATTAAAGCACATGCCCATTTGTAAAGCGTTGGTCTGAGTAGCAAGGACTCATTAGTGAACAAAACAAATTGCAGCCCTTCTCCAGAGCAGAGTTTGTATTTAATGGGATTTGGTAGTTAAGTGTGTTTTAGTAATAGTTCAGCTACTTTGGAAGCTAATCATGCTTCCAAATCAGGCTAATAATTACACTTTTTAAATTCATTTTTTTTTCTTTCTTCTTTCCCCTCTGTCAATCTTTTTAAAAAGACATTTAACATATAGATGATAATGAGTCTAGAACACAGCAAAACTTCAGTGCTTGAGGTCCAGTTTTCCATGTACCAGCAGAATGAATTTGGAGACATGCCTAGATCTTTATACACCCATATGCTGAAAATACAACGCATTCCAGGTGTTAAGCAACTCTTAATCACTTTACACATATTATCTATTATTTAAGAGAAGAACTCCCATGAATTAAATACTCTTAAGAATATTGATATACAGATTAAGTCATTGGGACACAGAGAAATTAAGTAATAATGTGCCCAAGGTCACACAGAAGAGAAATAGTGGAGTCAGTATGCAAACGAGGCCGTCTGACTCTTGAGTATACACTGGTGACCTTCTTGATCCTTATTAAATTGTTAAATCCTACCACATATATGTTAAAACTCCAAACTCCAGAAACTCAGGATGTGGCTTCATTTGGAAATGAGATGATTTGCAAATGTAATTCATTAAGACAAAGTCATGTTAGAGCAGAGTGGACCTCCCAACCCTTCGCTGTACAAAGAAGAAAGTTGACACATTCAAACAGAACCACATGACAAGGAAGGCACAGGTCAGGGCAATGCTTTCTACAAGCTGAGGAAAGACAAGAACAGCCAAGAACTGCAGAAGGTAAGGCCAGCCAAAGGCTGGGGGTCTTCTGTGGGTTCCACTGAGGGCGTGGTCCTGCCGCCATCTTGATCTCTGAGCTTTAGCTTCTACAAATGCAAGAAAAAAAATCTTTTTTAAATCCATTTAGCTTTTGGTATCAAGTTGTGGCAGCCCTAAGAAGCCGGTCCGATCCACACCTGCACTGCTGAGCTGCATCTCTGAACTCTGAGATGAGCCATGGCGACAGTGACCCACCTCTTCTGACCAGCAGTAGCGCTGCCATAATCCAGCCACTTTCTATTAGTATGAGGATTTGGGGTGCATCCGGATATAAACCTTAACACTGAACCTAGATATTTCTTTTGTTCAGCTGACAGGCAGCTCAGCGCAGAGTAACAATCGCAGGGTTGCTGAAGTGCTTTCTTATCACCAACATGCCCCATTGGACCTTGGCATTCCAGCTTTGGTTTTCTTACCTCCACCATCCATACTTATTTATAGAAAATCTTGCTGTATTGCATATAATGCTTTTTGGTAGTACTGGGAATTGAACTCAAGGCCTTCTTACTGAGCTACATCACAACCATTTTTTATTTGTTTTATTTTGAAACAGGGTCTCATGAAGTCACTAAGATACTCAGCCTGGGCGCAAACTTGTGCTCCTCCTGTCTCAGCCTCCCAGAATTCTGGAATCACAGGTATGTGCCACCAGGCTCCCTGTGTGATTATTATTATTATGACTGACTTTCAAACAGCCTAATTACACACATCCTGGCGACTAACATCTGTAAATAGTGAAGATGGAGGAAAAGTTGTAGAAAGGAGAAATAACTTGTCTGAAACCACCGATCATTTGTAGCAGTGCAGTGATAGACTCGAGTCCAGGCTTCACATCCAGGGGAGTGGGACCCCTTGTTCTTGGTGAATAACATATAGAGTCCTCCACGACCATGCTCCACTCCTTGCCCCTCTTCCTGGGCTCCCACAGTTATCCAGCATGCAGACTCCACCTCATGCACCTCAAACTTGATTCTGCTTCTTAAACCTACTTTGCACGAGGTAGTAAGAACATAAGGAGCGGATTATCCAGCTTGTGGACACTTGCAAATGTCTTTTTCCATAACCTAAGATGCAATCACTCTACCCAGGCTGCTTTATCACAAGATCTGGTGCCCTCAGGCAGCCATGACAGGCAAAGCTGCTGAAATGGCCGAGGAAAATGGAGTGTCTGTGCTCTACACTGCTGAGAACACTGTATGTTGAAAAACATTTTAATATAACTGATGTACTGAACATCCCAGCTTAGCCTAGTCCAGTTTAAAAATGTGTGTGGAGCACTAACATTAGGCTATGGATGGGCAGTGTTATCTAACAATGTCTATTTTACAAGAAAGTTCTGAAGATGTCAAGTAATGTATTGAACGCTGTATTGCAAGTGAGTAGCAGAATCGTTACATGGCTACACTTTTGCACCATCATGTCAAAAAATTCTAAGTGGAACAATCATAAATCAGCACTGTTCATTGCAGGAATTACTAAATACAGCCTTTGGTAGTTTTTATCTTACTAGTTGGACAAGTCACTTAGCAACTTGGGACAGTCTTGGATCTTGACCTGTGAAATGGGAATATCTACCCAACTAGAAGGCTGTGTACAGGGAGGCTCAGGGTTTCCTGGCACTTTTTGATGCATGGTTAATGTCAACCCTTTTTAATGCGCCTGGTTTACTATTCAGTGAATGGATCAGCTCTGCCATTCCCCCAGGAGAAACAGCAATGTCCCTCATGAATGAGAGTCCAGCTTTCCTCCCTTTTCTATCACCTCATCCCATGGTGCCCTGAGTGGCAGAGCTGCGAGAACAAGAAGACAAAAAGCTGCCCTGAGTAGGACAGAGCAGACCTGGAGGCAAAGATGATGCTTCCAAACTCACGTCAGCCCTGTCACCCTCTCCCTGGGCTCCTTTGACGAGCAAGCCTTGGGAGCTGGAGGCCTGGGCCATCAGCCTGACTACTGGAACGTGTTCATCTCTCTGTACTTGCTCTGTCTTTGTTACTGTTAGACAGGATGTGTGAAAATCTGAACAGCCCCAGTGACCCAGGCTCAAGCAATTTATCAAACAAAAGCTGACATTTCATCCAGAGGATTTTATTTCTCTCTAAAGCACTGTTACACAAAGAGCCCTGATTGTCAGTGTGCTCTGCATTGGGACTGGCCTTCAGGCTTTGTTATCAGAGAGGGGTTGCTGGAGCTTGAAACTGGCACCCAGGGGAGCAGCTAGAATTCTCCTAGGACCTGTGGGGGGGCTGTGATGTGGGGCATCCTCTATCTTCTACCCTGACCGAGATCTGCACATCAGATGTGATGGTCTCCACTGCAAATGTGTACACTGAGCCCCTGATGTAAATCATCCACATCTTCTTCTGGGAGGCGGTAAAGGGGGTTGAATTCTCAGTGCCTTCCTTTCCTCTATGACATTCTTGACTCGTGGACAAAGAACAGCTCATTATCTCATCTCTCTTTAACAAGGACTGAGTAAGCCAGGGCAGGTCGCAGTTTCTCTGAGTTTCAACTTCCCTCAAAAGAAACTCAGATTGAAAACCGGAATATTCATCCTGGACCTTGGCAGCTTCTGAAGTCACTGTGAAATGGAGACAACACAAAGCAAAGGGTCACCAAATTTGGGTCCATGGATCCCCAAGACCAAACCCACCTTTGGAGAGACGTGAGAACACTTGGGAGTCAGCACATGGAACTGTCTCACAGCTCGGATCTATTACAGTGACACAGTAAGGAACACAGCTGAGGACCAGGCAGTGGCTGCAGGAGGCTGTGCAAAGCTGGCTCATGTTCTCTCCTCCAGGAAGCAGCACACAGAGTGCACTTCTCCCCAGCAACTCAAGCACAGAGAGCTGTGTATGATGGGAAAGCCTCCTAATATCAATGCACAGGGTCTGCGCTGGGGGCTGGCAAGATGTTTTCTCTGTCTGGCACATACAAAACTCCAGATTTCCACAAGGAAAGAAGAATGAATCATTCAGCTTCCACAAAACATCCAGTCCAGGTCAGCGACATGTATTAGCTAGAAGCAGGGACATGTGCACCAGCCACACTCTGGAGGTCACCGAAGGTAGTGCTGCCAACCAGACTTTTCGAGGTCAGCCATCCCTGCCCTGTTCCTTCACACTCCAGAACACAGGGGAGAATGAAAGGGAGCTAATGAGTAATAGATTGGCTCATCGGGACAACAGGCATAAGCCAGGGAGGCTCCAGGCAAAGCAGGACATGTGTCACCCAGAAGCTGGCTAAAAAGATGTGAAAAGAATCGCTGCCTGGCTTGGTGGCTCCCAGATCCATCTTGAGTCCAGTCTAATTTACATCCTCTCGTTGTCTCATATCCACAATCAACTTCTGGTTCCACATGTGTGTTTTCAGGAGGGAATTTCCATGTCTGATGTTCAGGCAGAAAGGAGACAGGAAAAAACCGTGTCCTCAGGCATTAGCGAAAACAGATGTACTTTGTTACGCGCTTTGCATGTGGCTGTGCCCTTTTGCTCTGGCACCATACTTAAATTACTATTTTGAATTCTAATACTGTGAAAGTCTAGCAAAGAGGTTATTAATTAGTATTTCTAGCCTCCTACAGTCCATTAAATCTGTTGCTTGGTAAAGGCAATATAGTTCCAAGTTCAAGCAACATAAAATAATGAGTAGAGTTCGTTTTCAGTTCATTAACACAGTTGTCAGTATTCCTGGGCAGGTGGTAACACAGGAAGTTTCACTGACCACCAATGAACCTGCCGAGCACCTACCTGAGTCACTCTGCCTTGTTCCTTCTTGTCACAGTTCTCAGCAATGTGATCTGTAATTCTCTGATCTTTTGACATTGCTGTTCACTGGTAAAGGGAATTTAATCAAAATATGCATGCCACAATTTTATTTAAGCAGAAATAATGATAGTCCTAAATTCAAGTTTCTATGTGATTGCTTTCATTAGATATGTGCAGAGTCTCAAGCCTGGCTTCTCTGTGTAGGCAAGTTCCCCCCAGGGGAGCTGGCCAGGCAGAATGGGGCCTCAAGCACCTGCCTCCCTGTGAGAGTAACACCATGAAAGGCTGCTCCGATGCACACACCGTAGCTTCAAAAGTCTTTCTCCTTTATGTGTCACACCAGGCAAAGGTGTTTCAGGGAGGATTCAGTGAAATTATATAGAGAGACACTGCACACACATGTGTGTAGATGTGTGTGCATATATACGCACATTTATATATGCACACAGATAGACGCACACACACACAGGCTTGCAGTGCAAGAACCACTGGAGATATGTTTCCGTCCTAACCTACGGAACCGATGAATATAACTTTATGTAGAAAAAAGCGTATTTGGAGAGTGGATACCATTAACTTAAGATCTCAAAACAAGATCATCCTGGATTATACAGTTAGACCCAAAATCCAGTGTCAATGTCCTTGACTAGGAAGGCAGAGGAGATTTGCAGCAGAGAGGAGAACACCGTGTGAATATAGACACTGGGGTGATGAAGGCGGAAACCAGAGAGCCCTGGAGCCCTGAGAAGCTGGCAGAGCCGGGGGGATTCTCTCCCCCTTGGAGCCTTCAGACTCCTCACCTGCAGACCTGGGGAAGAATCCAGTCCTGTCATTTCCGGTCACCAAATTTACAGTGCTTTGTCACTGCAGCCCTTGCAAACCAATTTTACACATAGCATCACTGATAGATCCAATACCTGGGTATACACACGCCTACCTATGCATGTTTACCTGTGCCAAGCATGAGTCCGGCACACTGCTTATACTCCATACTCTCATCTTCTGCTCTTCTTCCTGCCATATCCTGCCCTGCCTCAGTTTCCTGGAATGAGCATTACTCTGCAAGTCACCACCTATCCCACTGAGTGTCCCTCCTCCAATTTCAGTGTCTGCAGCACAGGCTTCCCGGTATAAGAATCTTCTTCCTAACAATGGAAGGACACCAACATGACTGGCGTTCTCTGGGCCACAGCTTGGCCCCCCAAGTGCGCACTGCATGTGACACCCAGATGCTGCTCAGAAGGCCTTCGGCAGCAGCCAAGTGGAGCCAGCACTGAAGGTCTCTGAGAAAATGAGGTCTTCCTAAAATCCCTTGCTGTTCTTGGGGATACCCTGGACCCCACAATGCTGTAACCGTAAATCTCTTAGCCTTTGTCATGTGTCACGCTTTGGACTAAATGCATTTAATTCTCAAAGTGTCTTCAAATTAACTATCAGCCATCATCCAAGGAAGAAACTGTGGTACCAACAGCTACACAGCATGTGCTTAGAGGCAGGGGGTGGGGTGGGGGTAGAACCCCCACTGAGCTCCTGAGCCGTGAGTACTAGTGGGGCCAGAGTACGGCAGCCCATTGTCACCCCTAAACTCCCCCCACCCCAGGGGATTTATGTGTTGTTAGTTTTGCTTCTCTTCATCAAGCAGGATCTGCTCACTTGGAAACTGGCTTAGAAACAACAGATTTTTTCGGCATCAACTGCTAAAGAGACATGAAATGGAAGCAAATATATTGGTAATAAGGTTTCCCATGGGGAACTCTGAAGATCTCTGAAATACACTGCAATCTTCAACAGTGAACTTTTCCATAGCCCTGAAGAGAAGGCAGTAGAACACAGGGAGAGAGAGGCGCCAGAGGCTTTTACCATATCCGATGGGGACCCTGTGTGGTGTTGCGGGCAGTGCTGGTCCCACCTCAACCACTCTGAAAAGCCGCAGTTGCAGATTGATCATGGATTTTTACTTATTCCCTTGCACCTCGCAACACAGACATCTGGAAACGTGGGCAAGCTTCCTCTCTTAGAGTCTAGGAAAAATATCGCTCTTCTGCCTACCTACGTTTATTATCTCTCTCTGCCAGTTCTGCTCGCTGCACGCTAGGGAGGTGGGGAAGATGAGGCAGCCAAGTCGGCCGCGCTCAGCTGGTCTCTTACCCCAGGCCTGGCTGTGTCCGGACAACGCAAAGCTCTCCCTGGTCCAGCCTCACCTGGCCGGAGGCTCCCATCCTGCACAAGTCCTCCCGCCCACGCCTGCACCCGGAGTTCTCCATTCAGCTTCGCTGCAGGGGTCTTCTTACTTTCTGTTTGGGGTCTTCCCTGGAGCTCCATGCTCCATTCAGCCAGCAAACACTGTAGACACAATAGTAGGGTGTCACACACCCCAGTAGGACCCCTAGTCCTGGGAAAGACATACCAGTTGCTTTCTATCCTTCAGGTTACAATTTGGAGGGGGCATTTCCTGCCTTTTAGGGGCTCTTTAAATCATCAAGCCTTCCTTGCCATTAGCAATGACCTTGATAAAACATGCCAGTTTTTTCTTTTGCAGTTTTATTCCTCATTCAGCTCCATTTATGTTTTCTAGAGTCATCTCCTGGATAACGTACCCAAGCACAAGTCCTGGCTATAATCCTCGATTTGGGAAAAATCCCTCCACAAAAAGGAAAAAGGAGAGAGAAAGAAAGAAAGAAAGAAAGAAAGAAAGAAAGAAAGAAAGGAAGGAAGGAAGGAAGGAAGGAAGGAAGAAAGAAAGAAAGAAAGAAAGAAAGAAAGAAAGAAAGAAAGAAAGAAAGAAAGAAAGAAAGTGCCAAAGAAAGGAAAAGAGTAGAGGAGAACAGAGGAGGGGAAGGGAAGGGAAGGGAAGGGAAGGGAAGGGAAGGGAAGGAAAGGAAAGGAAAGGAAAGGAAAGGAAAGGAAAGGAAAGGAAAGGAAAGGAAAGGAAAGGAAAGGAAAGGAAAGGAAAGGGACAAGACGCTGCTTGGTTCTTCACTCAGCGGGTTTGCCCTTTTCTGTTTCTACAGAGAAGCTAAATCTTCTGACCTCTCAGCAGCAAGGCCTTCAGCTCAGAATACTTCTTCAATTCCCTAGGCTGTGGAGGGAAGGAGTTGTGCTCCTTTAGGAAGGTACAGGGAGATCTCAGCACACTGAAGTCAGTAAGACATCCATGCTGTCAGACAGTTGGGCGGTTTGCAAAGTGACCCTGTGTCTCTGATATCAACAATGGGAAGAAAACACACACACACACACACACACACACATGCACACAGCAAGGAGCCTGGCTAGGTAGGGGGCCCTGAATACACACAACCTCAAGCATATTACAAACTCCAGCACTGGGTAAGATACAGGTTATCTAAGACAGAATTCTGTCTTCAGAATGATCGCTTCGAACTAGAAGAAAGGAAAAAAAAGAGTGCGAATTATTGGTAGAAAAACTTATGTGGCTTTTAAGCCCCCAATATGAAACACTAACGAGAAAATCCTGAGAGCTGGATGTGAGTGTATTTTCAATTTCTTGGGTCATGGGGTTGATATGGACTGTGGCTCTATATTATTGGTTGTATGATCTTAGATATCTCTATCTTGAAATCCTGCTATCCACTTCCAAAAATGGGCATAGAGATGTTGAAATCCTTCTCCAAAGTGAGTGAGGGTGAGAGCAATGAGGCAGATGATGCATTGTGAAAGTGCTTTGCACACATTTGCATTCCCCTTAATGGCAGCTATTTGAATATGTCATCTACTGATCTGTCTCCCACAAAATGCAGTGGTTGAGAAAAACTAGCATTCTATATTCACATGGTGGCAAAGGACCAAGAATATAGACTCTGCCAAGCTGTGTGGGTACAGTTCGTAGTCCAACAAGGTTTCAGTCAGGTGTCTGCTGGACCCCTAGTCACAGTCTTGACTGAGTTTGAAGGATCTAATTCCAGGATGGTTTCTGTGACCGTGAAGCTTAATTGTCAACTTGATCGTGCTGGGAGTGGCCAAAGGTAAAGTACACTTCTGGGTGTGTCTGGGCACATCAAGGAAGCATGATCGTGGTGTCTGTATCTGGCTGCTGATCCTTTCCTCTCTGGTACTGTTCTCTTTCTTTGCTTCCAATCTTTACTTCTCTGTGCTCTTCCACCATAATATTACTGCCTTAGAGACAGTCTGCCATGGACTGACTCCTCCAAAACCATAAACTAAATTAATCTCTCTTCCTTTAGATGATGGCATCTGGTAATCTGCCCCAGTAATGGCCAGCTGACTAATAAACTTTCCTCTTGTGATGACAAGCTGGCTTTGGCAGCTATGCCACAGACTCAGTTTCTTGTCACTGAGAATTCTCCCTGCTACTACTGCAATGCTTTGTAATATGTACCTGGCTTCCCGTGTGTGGGTATAGTCAAGATATACAACCTCTTACTGTCTATCCTGTAGATATACAAGACATATATCTTATGTTTTCACTTCAATTTTTAGTCTCCTTCTATGTGTATATTATCTCAGTGCAGTTTAACCTAACTTTTGTTTTAAAGGCATTGATTCTAGCCATAGGAGCAGAGAGGAGAAAAGTGTCACTAAGACATTCCTGTGACCTGCAAACATGAACATGGATAAGGAGGTGGTTACAAAGGTGCAAGGGAATGGAGGAAGGAAAGACATATATTTGAAAAACAGATGGGAGGACTGATTGGATGAAATCACTGACCATGAGCAGCTGTGGGCTGGAAAGAAGACAGGGAGAGGTAGGAAACAGATGACAATAGAGAAAGCAGCAATGAGGTCAATGACAGACTATTGGACACATTTGCACAGGGACTGGACTCATCATAGAGGCAGTGACTAAGCCTGGCATGGGCACAGTGTAAAGTAGGGCAGCTTGATGAATCCTGGAGGCAGGACACTGCTCAACATCCTGACATCTATTATGAGCAAAGTGTCTGTCCCTGCAGGGTAACGGGTGCTGATTGACTAAGGTCCCTTGAGAAGACACGGCACACTCTGCTTCCCACACCAGGAGAGACTGAGATGTGATGATGCTTGTGAAAGGTAAGTCTGTGACCTGAGAACCCCGGTAGCCTTCCTGGATTCTGATGATGACAGGCAAGGCTGGCTCAGTTTTGAGAGAAGACTGAAGGTGACACAGTGCTGTCCATCAGCATCATTTGAGGAGCTGGGATTCACACTCCTGAGCACAGTGATGTCCACTGTTCCCTTAAGGTGCAAATTAAATGGCTGCTCACAGCCCTGGCCACTTAATACTGTTTTCATGAACTTATGTCTCTTTCTTTCTTTTTTTGTTTTTAAAAAAACGTTAAGGAAACAACTGCTAGACAGTTCCATGAGGATTCAGTTAGAGGCTACTTGAAATGACGTAACTCATGGCAGACAGTAGCTTCCATCCCCTTTGCTTGACACACAACAAACTGCACACACCGAAGGGAATCAGATGTCCCTCTCTGAGGCAGGTGACCGTGAAGTGACAGTGGCAGTCCTTGGAGCAGGTCATGACTCCGAAGGCTCTGATTAACCACCTGAAGTTTTCAAAACCCGCCAGGGTGCAGGGCCTCCCGTGTGACTTGGTGACTTGCTCACTGGTCCTCGTGGGCTTTGCCCTGCAGCATTCGGATGTAACCACCTCCTCGGCACGCTTCCCTGGGATCATTGGCTTGCAAAGGCGTGTTTTTATCCACCCCTGGTGCTTACCCTGTGTTTTACTTAGAGTCCTTATCCTAAATTGAATATTCAAAATCATTTTTTTTTCTGGAAAGAGCCACAGAAACCATGCTGTCCAAACATACTCTAGTACCTGGGCATCAAACCCACCAGCTCTTCGGAGGAACCTATGACGCGAGTGTTACTGTGTTTTTCTTTTGTGACAAAAGATGTTACTGTAGAGTTGTTTGTTTTAATTGCAGAACTGGTGCTTTTTTTGATAAATAACTGCGTTTAGGGTTGCAGTTTGGAACTTGGTCTCTAAAAGGTTCACCATCACTGATACAGGGTGATGCACAGTTACATCTTTGTCATTAAATACCCTAAGTGGCTGGGCTTGTTTTCTTATGGTAACATTTTATCTGTTCTGAGTGAATCAGGTATGTGGCCTAATATAGCAAATAGTTCATTCCAGATCTCAGGGCCAAAGAAAGCCAATGAGTGCTCTGTCTACATAGCATGGCCCTGGAAAATAAAATCTAGTATGCAAATGTAACAGTGAGTCTTGAGAGGTGGGGATCTGGGTGCTAATGATCAGGAGTTAATTTGCATAAAAGGAAATGGCATATAGTACTTAGTCTGAAGAACAAAGAATAGCTAAAACTGAGGGAAGCTGAAAATGTCAGAGTTGGAAAAGAAATCATTGCAAAGACTGAGAGAGAATGGTATGTGCTGTAGCCCCTTTCGGAAGACACCCTGAGCTTCCACTAAGGGTTGGGCCTGGGACTGGTAGGACACTGCTTCTTGGAGCGAAAAATTCTTCTTCTTTAAAATAAAGATGGTCCCACTTATGCTACAATAGTCCTGGAGCAGTTGGGGAGCAGCAAACAGCAACAGTACAAATGTGTGAGGACTGTGTACAAGACACATTTCAGCGGCGGTTTAACCTTAAACAGATGGTGCCCGCTTCCCGGACTTGTGCGGGACAAGTTCCTTGTCATGTGAGCACACTTACAAATTGTTCCAGCTGTTGCCAAATCTCCTTCCAGGTTTGTAGCCAGCCGGAGATTAGCATGACTGACTCCACTCTATCCCTGTGGAAACTTCTATCCTCAGCAGGGCTCTCTCTGGCTCTCATTCTTATGGCTCACTTGAGGGCTAAGGGGTCCAAATAGCTTGTAGTATGTACAGGACAACCAAGGAGGTATTTTTCTGTGTTATTGCTTTTTTTTTTCTCATATGGGGTTACAATTGGTGTATAAAAACTTCATATGCTCAATCTATACGACATGATGAATATTGGTTCTATGTATAGCTTGGTGTTAATGTTACTACAATCAAGGAAAAAATATATTGATCACCTTCCACAGCTTCACTGTGTCCCTCCAAGTATGTATGCAATAGGAACACTGGACATGAATCCCGCCCTTTCATTCTAGGTGTTGCATCCGAAAAGTGTGAAACAGTCCAATGCGCATGAGGGTCCTTGTTCATGGTGTGACTGCTGAGAGGTGACAGGATACAAAGCATAGCCCAGCCCGGGCCACCTGCTCCACATGGGAGCCTTTCACCTGGGGTCACTTTAGGGAAAGACACCTTCCCTTTTCCTCATCTGCATGGTGTGAGAAGTCAGATTTGTCGGTGTGGCTTTCAACAGGCTAAGTGTCACTCAAAGTAATTTCAACCTTCAATGCTGTGCAAAACATTCACTGTTAAGAATACAGGATGAGAACTTGTCTGAGGTCATGCCCCGTCTCCACTTTAGAGATGAAGGTAGAGAAGGATTTATCCTGAGTAACAAAGCTGCTAGAGAGGTGTAGATGTTGCATCCAGGTGATTCACTCCAGACCAGGTCACTTCCTGCTGTGTGTATTTTTGCACTGGAGAAAGAATAAGTCAGAATACAACAGAGTCGCCAGGAAGCATCACAAAGCACCAATATCTAGATCACATTATGTGTATTGAAATCAGGTGTCAAAAACTTCAACATTTCCTGGCCTATTTTCCTGGTGATGTCGACCTGTCTGTCACCTTCCTTTTGTGTCACTTGCCAGGAGTACTTTACCTCCTCCCTCTGGCTTTCTTATTTGTGAATAAATGAATAGTTCTGTAACTGAATGAAGGAACATATCAACCACTGCGATTTTATAGACTTTGTCTACTTGATTATATTTTAAATTTTAGTCTTACTTTAAAATAGTGCTTTAGCTAAGGAGGATTGTCACAACGTTAAAAGACAAAGGTTTCCAGAGTTTAAATTCCAGCATCCTTAAACCGAAAGATGCTACTTGTCCTGTACATCATGTACCAATAATTTTTTTAAAGTTCATTATTAACTTGTACAATGCATTTTAAAAAGTGGACTGATACATAATACCTTAGGCTCAGTTTCCCTCACAACTCATTGTGAAATGAGTGGGATGTGAAATGCTGACACATCCCATGTTTTTAAATCATGTAGCCATTGAGTTCTGAGGTTTGGAATATGACTCAGCCAGACATATGTGCATAAGAAGGCAAATTTCACAGTAGTGGACATATGACCAGGTATGTGCCCCCCCCACTCATTATTCTCTCCTAGGTTTTGTTGCGCTTGCTTATCCGAGGGTCTGAGATAATTCCTTAAAAGGGAAAATGGGTCTGGACCGCCCTCTTCACAAACTCTGTGCAGCACACATGGTCTAAGTGAAATAAGTCCTTGCCTGTGTTTGCCATGTATTCTTCTCTGGACTATAAAATGAATTTGGGGAAATTTCAGTCATCTTAATGTAAAAATATTTTACCATGAAATTTAATTTCAGGCTCTTTCTTAGGGAAAATGAACCCTGAACAAGTCAGATAGTTTAGCTAGAATATCTTGCTTTTGCATGGACTTCTAATCTTGAACTTTATGACTGATTTCTGTTAGTTCAGCGCCTACTTAATGCCTAGAAGCTCATAAATAGCATTTAGTCTCATAAATTCCTATTCCAGAAGGTAGAAAACTCAGAGTCTGTATTGATAATATGTATCACTGGAGCTTCACAGAGCAACAGAGCCCACAGCGGAGAGTGCACGGTACTGTAGTTCACGGGCACAGACTGTCTAGAGAACAGGAGGAAGCTCACGTGACCACACACACTGCTCACACATGGTGACCTCCTTTTGGATCAACTTAAAGCCAATCTATGAGGTGCTATAAGCCTACAGGCAAAATCCCCTTACAGTGGCACCCATTTCTGTATGCTTGAATAGTTGGGAATTGAAGCTGAGTTGACACATTCAGTCTCCAATAACTAATACACACATACACACACACATACACACACATGCACATGCATGCACACATGTCCACACACACAATTTAATGATAAAATGCTACCTTTGGTTATAGTAAGTCATCTCCACGGAGATGATTCTTAAGGATGAGGTGTGAATACCAGCTAAGCCCTTCCCTCTCACACAGTAGTTTCTAAGTAAGTTGATAAAACACTTCTGGATGAAAGATGGGGTTATTCTCTAAATACCCTGGTGAAAGAAAAACACAGAACATCTAGAAATTAAGTATGAATGAGGTCTTAGAGGAAAGTCTGCCATCTCACTAGTAGTGAGCAAGCTGGAAAAGAAACACTGGATAGGATTCTTTCTTCCACTTCTACTAACTCAAATAATCACATCCAGGCTCAGAGATGGTATGAGCTGTTAGTCTATTATCCCCCTAATTATTAAATTCCTTGGGCAACTGCTTATCATATGTTCCTCACACATATGAAATTGTGGTATCTGTTTTCCTATGGCAAACCCAAGGCAGTGTAGGACAATTCAAAACATCAGCAAAGAGTTTATGCTAATCCAGAAACAAACAAGACCTCAAAATAGAGACACACAAGCATCTGATGCTAGTAACAATATTTAAATGTCAGCAGTCTGGTACCACATAAGCCAAGGCATCCGTGCACTGCAGTTGTCACCAGCATCACCCTTACATTCACGTGAAGCAAGCACGAATAATCTCAGGAATGACCATTGGAACCACCAAGGAAGCTTCGACCCCGTGTTGAGAAGCACGCTTAAGCACACCTGTGTGTGCTGAAAGTTTTCCCTGCAAACGCGGCTCCCAGAGTGAGATTTCTTTGTCTGAAAAGGGGCCACGGCAAGTCCAAGGCAGTGTCAGATGCCAACAAAGTATCAGGATCCATTGACTTACGGTTCCTCCTCTGTCTGCCTTCGGGATTGAATCGTGTCCGCCTGGAGCTGATTGTAGGAGGCAGATCCAACACTCAGGTGCCACTGGAGGTGAGAGGAGAAAGGCAGGAAGGAGGATTATTAATGTAAAGCCCTGCCTATGGCTGGTACAGATCAGCTCTTAGGAGGAGATAGCAGAGTGTAATAATTGGGATCCAGCCTTTGGAGGTAAAACCTTCACTCTAAATCTTTATTCTACAACCAGTCCACAGCATAAGGAAAGTCACATTATCTCCAGATACCTTACTTTGTGCTTTCTGAAAGTGGCTAATTGTCCTTTCCTATGGAGCCTTAGAAAAAGCACTGTCACTTCTTTAAAGTATGTTGCCATGGCTTTCATATTGCAGGGCTCTCACTGGTCTCCAAGCAGCAGTGGTGGAAGAGGGACCTGCTAGATAATGGTTAGGTCTGGTGGGAACTGCCCTTGTGAATAGATTATAGCCAGTATGGAAAGGGTTTGCATGAGTAATTTGCTTCCTTTTGACCTTCCGCCATGTGAGGACACCTGTTCCTTCCCTCCAGGTGACACAACTTCCAGTATGCTCTGGGAAGCAAAGTCCTGCCTCAGCAGAAACCAAACCTACAGGGACCTTGATCTTGGGCTTAGCACTCTTATTTCTGTGAGAAATAAATTTTTGTTCTCCATAAATTACTAAATCTCACATATTATGCTATAGCATCACAAAAAGGTCTAAGATACACATCAAGTTCTACATCGGTAAAAATGTATTGCATGAGCTCCATCAGTGTTACCTACTGTCATTACACTGACTCAAGCAGGACCAGTCCAGAGTCTGCGGAGCAGAGGTGGGGGAGGGACTTTTCTATTAATGGCCTGAAGTAAGACATTAAGCTTTAGACTGTGGTTAAGGGGGCAGGAATGGGGGTTGTACATAGGTGTCCCCCCTGGTCTGCTTGGTGCAATCAAGAGGGGGCTGTACATCAAAGAGATTTTCTCAGGAAAGCGTAGCACTGTGTTCTCCCTGCTCAGTGCTCGGCAGTTGTTCTTGGGGTTGGGCAGCTCAGGAACGTATTAGGAGCTGCCGTAAATGGCACATCACATGCTGAGAATGGTCCTTATCTGTGCACAAGACAAATGCCAGGCAAGTGAGAAAGTGAATGGAGACAAAAAACTCCATGATTAGCTGCTGGCCTGTGACTTTTTCCATGAAGTTCAGGGTTGTGATATACATATAGATGGAGAGAGAGAGAGAGAGAGAGAGAGAGAGAGAGAGAGAGAGAGACAGAGAGAGACAGAGAGAGACAGAGAGAGACAGAGAGAGAGACAGAGACAGAGAGAGGGAGAGGGAGAGGGAGAGGGAGAGACAGAGAGAGGGAGAGGGAGAAACGTCTTACTAAATCAGTAAGATGCTTAGGTTGGGTTGAATTTCTAACACGCTTGCCTCAGCCTCCCAGAGGGCATGAGCCACCTCCCCCAGCTCAGCCATCAGCTCTGGGAAGTTGCTTCCAGAGGCCCCTATCTAAGGGGCGACATTCCAGCTCAGGCAGATGCAAAGCAGCTTTGACACGTGGGCAGAGAAGAGACTCCGAGAATTTTTTGACATGCCGCAAGCTTGTGTTCTGTGGCTCCCAGGGAACTCTTGTTTTTAGTTCTCTGCAAATAATTTGATGTTTTTAAAGTAAATCCACTTTGCTTTTCAAAGCAAAAATGACAAAATATTCTGGAGAACTTCAGCAGATAAGCAGCCCTGATCTGTACGGCTAAGTTAGTGAACAAAATATTTCCTGTAAACACAGAGTGGAAAGCCTGGCTAACAACAACTAAAATAGAAAGCATGGACAAAGAGACATAACAGTACACATAAGGAGCTGAAGAAATAATAAAACACTAGGATGAGAGGAAGCTATTTTAAACACTAAACATTTTGTCTTACTTTTCCCTCTCGTGTGCCTAGCAAATAATTTTCCAAGTTGGATTATAATTGTGTGTAGGGACAGAGACGTTCTGAATTCCCAAGACCCCTGAAACAACTGGAAGCTCCCTTTGTGTAAGGCCTGTGTCGTCATCCATGCAGTTTCCAATCTCAATTTCAGTTTTCTTCCTACATTCAGTTCCACCTAAAGCATCTGTCACTTCATATGAATAAATGTGATAGACCACGTTTATTTCACTCACCTGATTCTCATACTTTTCTCCTGTAAGGCAAGGTAATTGTTTATTGCTTGTAAGACTGCTGTAAAGATTAGAAGAGATCTTTGCTAGAAAAGGTTTACCATCCAACTTGATGTATGCTAAAGGCTCACTAAATGTTAGTTTTCTTTAACAATTATGGTACGTGAAACAAACTTTCAAATATGTTTTAGACTTTGATTATACTGACTGTCACTGGGCGTATAATTTTATATTTGCTTCATGTATTTAATTATACTGTTAAGTCTGCGCTTGAACCCAGGGACCCATGGGTGCTAGTCAAGTGCTCTACCATTAAGCCATGGCCTAGGGAAAGGTTTGTAAGTTTAGATGTAGCAAATGTAGTTAACTCAATATACCTCAATAGGCTGAAGGAAGAATCTACTACTAATCAGAGAATGAACTCAGTACGGTGCTTAGAACAAAGCTGAATAGTACACAATCGTGGTCTTCTATGGAAACCAATGAACAAACCAACTACTTAGAAATCGGCGTGGATGGTAGAAAAGGTTCCTGGACATACAGCCAAGACACCAGTGAATTCTGAACCTGGGAGCCAGAAAAATCTTTGTCAAGGAAGAGGTAGTAGCAGGGGGAGAATTTTGGACAAACAATTCAAGGCTGCAGAACCAGTGGTCATTTTCTGTTCTCCAATGCACCGCATAATACCTGCTCATTGGGCAGAAGACCCCGAACCTGGAGAGCTGCACATCACCTTGAAGGCCTCCAAGCTCACATTAGGAAGACTGGTTGTCGGCACCTGTCAAAGACAGACCTGGGAAACTTGAAGCATCCTCTGGAATCTTCTGTTGGGAGCATAGCCCTGTGATCCTGAACGAGTGAGCAGACTCATCTACCCTGCATTGCCAGTGTAAGTAATACCCTGCCGACTCCTCTAATTCCCAGTGAATAGACCTTGCTTGGCTCTCACGGAAATACACCATGAAAATCACTGAGTATCAGGGTAGACGGTGAGGCAAGGCCAGGATGTGGAAAAAGGAGTGGAGACTAGGAATTTTACATCACAAACACTTAAGAGAGTCTGAAATACCCTGTGGATATCTAATTATAACACATCCATAAGCCCCCCTTGAGCTTGGAAAAGGTCGCACATTTCCATCTGTCAATACTGAGGATCCTCTACTCTCCCACAACTAAGAGAGGTCCCAGGTTTTGTTTTTGTTCAAAGGCCAAAAGTAGAAAAAGTGGTTAACTTCAGACGAGTTTGTTTTTAGTCTTCCAACACCAACTGCCTCTCAAGAAACAGAGGCCCAGGGGCTTAAACTAAAGTGAGGAAAGACATAGCAAGAGTGGAGAAAATAGCACGAGTTAATTTCCCAGTGAAACATCACACAGCAACTGTCAGCTCGGTGAGCCGGAGAGCCGCAGGAAGGCCGGGGGGTTTTCAGCTGTGGCTCATAATGGGTTTCTGCAGAGGTCAGGGCTCGGGACATCTTCACACATCTTTACTCTGCTCCCTCTTCCCTCCTCTGGTACTGGCTTTCCTCACTGACTTTGTGTGGGGACACGTGTGCCTCTCACCATCTTCCCTTTTACTCTGTGCTTGAACTCTTTAAAGACAAGCACACAACTACATAACTGATGTGATGTCCCTAACGTCACCTGCAAGTCATCTAAGGAGATGTGTGTGCTACTCGGTCCAAGACAGGAGTTATACCCCAGAGGACCAGCCTTGGTTCTTCTCCTGACCACACACTCATCGAACCCCTGACCTCTGTCTGTTCACACTCGCCAGGATGTGCTCTCTTCTCCCAGGACTGCCTGTGTGTTGGCTTTAACCGGGAGAAGATTTCACGTTTCTCTTTGGTGGATGTTGCCTTCCTTATAGAAGGTGACACTTGCATTTCACTGATTCTGAATCAGGTTCTTCCTCAGCATCATGACATCATAATTTGCTCCATCATCATGGATTCAGGAACACAAGGATGCCTCAGGAAGCGCAATTCTACTGGCTCTGGGGATGTACACAGGGCTGTGGACTTAGTGTCCATGGAGTGCTGAGACATGGAAGGTCTCAGTCTTAGGATTAATCATCAGCGTGGAGCACTCGGGAAAGTTTTGAAGAAGTGAATAATTCTGTGATGCTGTTATAAAATTCTCTTTCTTAAAAAACAAAACAGTGTAGTACAATACACTCCAGGTGCGGCATTAAGCAGGATAATAACTGTCATCTTTGAAGAGGGACATAAAATTATACGGGAACAGGCAATTGCTCAGCCATCTCTGAGAATACTGTTGAGCTCTTCCAAAGGAAGAGGAAATGCAGACTGCTCTAGATGTATTAAAAAATGCGATATAGGCATTTTACAGTGTTCTAAAAGAAATCTTAATCCCTACATAGAATATTGCTATACTGGAACCATTTAAATGATCCAGTAGATCACAGGAACACCACATAAGAGACAGGCATGGTATTTAATGGTCTTAGGAAATAATAATAATATTTATGTTGCATCTTTTCCCAAAAGTTAGGTTCTAGTTAATTGTGAAATGTTAAGGTCAGGTATGTGACCCTGAGCATATTCCTACCCTGTTTTTTCGTACTATTTTTCTTTATCAGCCAAAGATCCTGAACTAAAAGAGACTTGATGTCCCTGCTGGGTCCAGCATCTGCAGAATAAAGGAAATTTCAGTTGTTTTCCTTTCAAAGAACAGGATCCTGGCAGGGAGAGGCTGCGTCAGTATGTCAGCCTCCTCTTAGCTCGCCTGGCCTGGAGGAGTGGGTACTGCTCAGAACGGAGTGTCTTTATGAGACAAATATTTGAAAACACTGTTTCTAAATTATTCTGACAGTGAAAAATTACAAGTGATTTTGAAAAAATAAATTCTTCTAAAATTTAAGCATATCTCCATCACCCTAGCGCAAGGGATCTTAGATTGCTGGAGCCCCCAAGGAGATACTTCAAGACAAGCAGGGATTCCTCAAAGTACATGCAAGTGTTCTGTCTACCCATATGTCTGCATTTCCATATGGAATTATGTTTATTTCATCCAATTCACGGAAAATGTCATAAGGTTTTCATTACTGCTTTGAAAGGATTCAGGGGCTGCAAAACATTTTGGAATTACTGTTACTATGAAAAATAGAAAACACCAAATTTATAGGACCTGAGTTCTAGGCCAGTTTCCGTCCCTTAATATATCTATAATCTTTAACCTAAAATCATGGTTTCATAAATACCATAAGGTTTCTCGCTTATGAAAAGTCCAAACTATGAGTAAACAGCAAAACAAAAAATAGGTAATCCAGAACAGGGAGACACAATCCAGGTGCGCACACTGCTATTGTTAGCTGATGGAATAAAGGTGATACAGTAAAACTGTCCCATTTAAATACTGTCAAGTGACCGTCTGTAGGAGACTGAAGATTATACCCAGAAAAATCAACCAAACACAAAATGCCACGATTGCTAGAGTGCAGGAGATTTGGGGCACCTTGAGCAGAACCCCAGGAAGCCACTGCAGTTTCCATGATTAGTAGAACATAGAACCTGCTTCTAAAACCTGCCCTTTCATCGTGTGAAAACTGACACTTGAGCCCAGAAAAATGTCTTTCATTTGGCATCAATGTAAGAGATTTTCAAAGTTATTATTTAATTCAAAGCTATGTTCATATTTTAAATACAAATTGATTTTACCTTTTGTTTGCTTTGTAAAATAATTTATGCATTGGTTCCTTCTTTTAAATGTTAAGTAACCCCTAAATCATACAAGAGAAATAATCTCCAGTAACTGTGTTCAGTTGCTACCTTTGTTATCATCTTATTCATGTTTTCATTTTCTCCAGTCATTTATACTGATATATGTATTGCAAGGAAAAATGTATTAATATTTTTAATGCACTCTGTATGCTGGAACTGTGTGAGAGTATGTGTGATTGTGTGTGTGTGTGTGTGTGTGTGTGTGTGTGTGTGGTTATGGCACTGGATGTACAGTGGCAAGGACCACACAGAACCTTCAAAGGTTTGGAAGTGGTAAAGTTGAGTAAATTTACTGGCAATTATGATATAACATAGTAATATGACAGATTCTCTGATGATACTTTAATACATTTAGTTTTCTTATTATAGTAAAGTATGTTGGTTATACTATTCTTCTAATCTCTCATGAGTGTGTCACATTTTTCTTTGATTTCCATGATTAATTTTTGTAAATGTTGATCGTATAGTGAAATTTATAGTGAAGTTATTTTGCAACTCTGAGTTTTCAACTGCTCGATCTGTTTTTAAATCTCTTCTGCCTCTTAACTTGCTCTCTTAGTTTTCAGGTGCTTCTATCATGTTTTGTTGCCTTTTAATATGTTTCCTTTAACTATTTTCAATCAGTGCAGCTTATTTTTCACATCACTGGCAGATATGGATGAAGGGTAGGATTTAAAGAATGATTGTTTTTTGGGCCCTGGACAATGAATATTGGAGAAACATAAAGTAAGACACGTGGTTCCTTTGCCAGTTAATAATCATGTGGTTTTCATTTCATATCCTTTTAGAAAATAGTCTGAGAGACATTTAAAAGTGACTGTTTGCACCTTGCGTAACTCTTTAGACTGGGTCTGGCTAGATTTTATTAACCAGTGGCCATGAGTTCTAATTCTCACTCTGCTACTTAATAACAGAATGGCTTTGCTAAATTTTCTAATCTCCACAGCTTTACATTTCACTTCAGTAAAAAGCAATATTTAGGCAATCTTCCTGCTTGAGCCTCTTAGAATGCAGGAATTACAGGCATGAACCACTATGCCTGAGTTAGTCTGGGCAATTTAACAACTTAATAAACCTCCATCTCAAAACTAAAATCAAAAACAAAAACCAAAACACCCCAAGAATGTAGCTCAATGTGAAAAGCCTGGCAAAAAAAAAAAATAACTATTAGTGGCAAAAAAAAGGGTCATAACACCAGTCTCAAAAGACATAATGCATAAGTAAAAACTAAACATCTAGTCTACAAACTCAGGCATCTAATTCTACTTTTCTAAATCAATTATATGACTCACCTCAGCTAGGCAGAAGATTTAATCCCAGCCTGTGTTGGATGTCGCCACCTGCCAGGTGCATTGCAGGGATCTGGAGGTCTAATTGACAGCCAGAGGAGGTGGTATGATTGCTATGATGTCCTCATCATCTTCACGGCTGCGGCTGCCAACAGCTGCTGGCTTCGCTGTTCCTCTGGGTTCTGTGCCCTTGAGCTGCTAGATGTGCTCAGCAGAAGGTGCACAGGTCCAGGGTCACTGTCCGTCAGCCCCAGGTTAGGGCCCCTGACTGCCTTCCAGACTCCCGCGGCTTCTTCTCTAACTTTCTCTCCCTCTCTCCCCTTTCCTCTCTGACCCCACTGTGCCTCTTTTCTTCCCCTCTCCCCTCCACAGAGCCACTCTCCAGTGAGCTTTGACCTCTGCAAAGGACAAAAAGTGACATGGAGAACTGCCAATGTCTATTACTTCAGGAAGAAACTGAGGCAAGGAATTCCTAACAGTCCTTTTATGAACTGAATCAGGTCAAGGTAATGCATATAGAAGAAAGACCTATGGGAAAAGTTTATTACTTGTCTCGGCACACAGATAATCATGAACCACTCCAAATTCAGTCATTTTTAATGGTAACTTCCCTTTGCTCCTCCATGGGAGGAGTGTGTTTCCTGGCCTGGTGGTTTCTGGACATGGCATGTGACAAGCCTTGCCCAGTGAAATTGCAGTAGGTGTTGAAGTGTCCTCCAAAAGCAGGAGTTCAGAGTTGCTGGAAGTCCCCCACATCCACCAGCTGAGCTGGACTCCTGCCCTCCTCCTTGAGAAGGTCACATTGAAGGTCACCTCCCTTCTTTGGAATCTTGAGATCAGAAGACAGGTCAGGCCTTGCTGAACTGACACATGTGTCATAGTGGTAAGGGGATATTGTTGCCATAAGTCACTCTGCAAGAAGAGAACAGTGAGGAGGCTGTAGCCATCCTGAAGTTCACCCTGCAGCCCCTGACACACTCCTACTCCTGAGTAGGGGGTGTTCAGCAACCCCCGTTCTTCTCCCTGGTAAATCCTCGCAGCGTCGTTCTTTGGGCAGCAGAGTCCAAACATCAAGTCTCTTTCTTTCCCTGGAAAAGAAAATGCAATGTAAAACTACTTTCAGCCACTGGAAATAATGCTTTGGAATTACTTGAAAATATAAAGAAATTGTTTGCAATGTCTTTTTTAGAAATAAAAAGGCAGATGACAAAATATAGTGTAGAATGATTCCAATGTTGCAATTAGGACTAGCTTGTACTTTCCTGGGTGTTTGTTTTTATTTTCCACGTTACACATAAGTTTTGTTTTGTTTTGTTTCATCAGAAAGTAACACTAAGGATCACTCTGAAGAATGCCACAGACCAGAAACCATCCTGGAAGTCAGAAGCTACGTGAAAAATCTTGGTGTAGATACGGCCCTGACTACAATTCACTTTTGAATTGTAAAATATGTCCAGTTTTAAAATCACTATTTTATGTTGTTTTCTTTAATTGTAAGCCATCATTTTAAAAGGAACATTTTTCATAACTCTAACACTCGAATAACCAGAATAAAAGTGACTCAGATTGCATACACCAGTGCCAAAGGCAGCCAGTTGGGAACCCATCCTCATTTCACAGCCCGGTGGAGGAGCTGGGGTGGGCTGTTCCTACACTGGCAAACGTAAGAAGCAAATTCCCCGGTCCTCTGGACAGGGGACCAGGAAGCTGGGCAGATGATGTTTTGAGCAAAACCTCCCAGCCTAGGGTGGCTGGAGGCCACTGAGCTCCTTTGCAAAGCCTGAGAAGCATCTGTCTCAAGGCAGCTGAACTCTCTACCCATCCCAGTACCCACAGCAGGAGGGTGGCCTTGTCCATCCACATTTGCAAGGCTTCGCTCAGCTACATTCTGGGAATTCCCAAGGGCCAGGTCCTCTTAATTCTTTGCTAATTTAAGGCTTTTTTTCTAGTCTTCCTATGCAGATGGTCTTGGTCAGCCTGGGAACGGTTATATAATGGGGCTCCCTTGTGTCTGACACTGAGCTACAGCCAACACATTTCTGGAAGGCAGCTTCTTTCTCACGAGCTGGGGGGTGTTTACTTTTCAGGGTTGGGGAATGAGGGTCTCCATAAAGAACATCAACTTATCAAGCTTGACCTCTGAATCAATAGAGATATAAATAAACAAGCCTGAAGACAAACAGGAGAACTAAATCCAGTCTTCACTGCCAGCAGATATCATCTTCATAAAGGTGTCTAACGTCAAACCCCAGAATGGCCTAGAAGCGATCGGAAGTCAGGAGTTATTCTGTCCCTAGAATAATGTTGAGATACGCACCTTCACTGTAGACATCACCCACCGAGAGAAGAAGAGAAAGGAAGGGTGGCACCTCAGAAGCCACCCCATGAACAGGCAAGACATAACTGCAAGGTTTATTCCATGAACACCGCAAGGTTCTCGGTAGGGGGCCCACTAAATTCAGGGCCAAGGGCCAGGCTGGCTGGATACACACTGCCCTTGCTGTGAGCTCTCAGTGTTGGAAACATGTCAGCCTTGCTCACCTGAAAAGGAGAGACGAAGCAGAGAAAGGGTAAAACACTGAGCTCCTGGTACTGGCTGACTATAAAACAGAAGTTCTCCAGCAGGGGAAAAAGTGAGCTCATGGTCCAGCATGAAGGACAGACCGCCAGCTTTCTTAATGGAAATTCAGAAAAGCCCAGGTTAGCAAACCACGATTCTGACATGCAGTCTTTGCCTTAGTTTTCTCACCTAGTATTCATTCCAGCACTTGTAGAGCATTCTCCTCAGGCCGGCTGTTACATTAAACAGAACCCGAACAAAAAGATGGGCACAGTCCACCGCTTCAGTCTGACCCCATGGAGAGAAGGGCACCGTGGGAGCACTGCGGTTCCTGGAATGCTTTAGCCTTCTGCATCTCCGTGTTTACACAGCGGTCATCACCAAGGCACAGCAGTCCCAAGTCCGGGAGAAGTTGGAGATGCTCCTGCGATTTCTCGCTCAAGAGAAAGATTTAGCCTAGGACAACCATGGCACTATTTGTTTAAGGTACTTCAAGGCCTATCTCTGATCTTATGGCTAATGAAGGCTTATGAGACCAAGACGAGTCTGCCCCCACCTCAGTCTCCTCCCCTAAAGTCGGTGATGCAGCTGGACCACATCTCTGTCCAGTAGTCCACATCCCTGGACAAGTAGCTCCCTGGCTTTCCTCTGTGCGCCCAAGCAGCCTTCCTCCCAGAGCCCTTCCCGTCCGTCCGTCCGTCCTGCGGCCTCCGCTCCTTCACTGTGCTCACTTCCACTCATCCTACAGGAACCTGCTCGGAGCTGTCTCACTCTGGGAAGTCTCCCTTGAACTTCCAGAGAATTCACAGGCCTGACCTTCACCCCGTGGCCCCACACATCCAGGACAGACTTCACCCAGCACCTAGATCCCCCGTCGGCGGGCCCTTCACCAGCTTATAAGTCCTGCCAGGATGCGGTCATTTCTGCCCTGATCACTGCACCTCAAACCCCAAATGAAAGGATAAATAGACACAGAGGACAGTGCCTAGCAGCTCCATGTTAGGCATTTTCCTCGGCCTTAACCCTCTAACAGTTTACCCGAGCATCCCTTGGGCAGTGAGTTTGTTCATCTGGTGACTATCCCAAGTGTCACCTGGACAGGTGTCATTTCAACCACTGGATTCTTCTTTTCATGAGATACACTTATACATCTGCTTATTTGTTCTAAATCAACTATTTTTGCATGTTTTTTTTTTAGCTAGGATGTTGTGTTTATCTCTTTTTTTCCTTCTTTTACTTTTAAACCAAAAAATAATAAAAATGATAACACAGAATTTCAAAACAAAATAATAGGAGATTAACACTGGGTAAGATATTGTGTGTTGTTATCTTCAAAGCAGTTGTTCAGATTATAAGATATAGGCATTAAAAATGATCAAACAATCAAGCAATGAAAGTGCTAATCATTTTGATGAGCTAGCAGAGACTAGAAGTATAGTTATTCTTTCTAGTGAAATCTAGTAAATTCCGGTTATATTCTTTTACTAATTCAAGTTTATTGTATTTGTAAAAAGTAACTTACAATTTTGTGCTATAACCTATAAAATCTCTTATCAAAAGGACATTAGAAATAATATTTATACTCCTGCAGAACTCATTAATACTCTTTTACATTACAAAACAGACACATTCTGGACACAAACTGAATAGGAAGGCAAAATATTTGAAAAGAAAAAACTGAAAAAGGGGAGATGTCAGGGTATCCGAGAGGAAAAAATCTGTTATGAAATGGAGCGACAAAGAGACATCTGCTTAGCATCAACGAATCATTAAACAGAAATGATAAAACTTGAAAAAAAGAAACAAAACTAATAGCAGTCAATGATTACAATAATTCTATGGGTGGTGTCAACAAAGTGGACTAAAATCTAATAAGCTATCCTGCAATTAAAAAGTGGAAAAATATTATTATAAAATATTTATGCACCTTCTGGACCAAACTCTATGGAACTCATTTGCAAAATGCCAACCAGGAAGTCCCTCACCGACATTTTCACCATTGTATTTAATGGGTAGATCGTTTATAGAAACTATAACTCCCACCGAAAAAAAGAAAAGTCAGCACAACAGTGTAGTGTGTTGTCCCAAGAAAGACAGTAATGCAAAAAGAGAGACTTGATACTACTGTCCGGATTGCAGCTTTACACTGTGTATGGAAAGTCTTAAATTATACTACATACGGAGAGATATTAGTGAATGAACTTGATCGAATTCTCATTTTGATATTCCCTGTTATGTTATCTTATAAAAACTAATGCAAGTGCACAGTTTTGGCTGGCCTGTATGTAAATCATTGGGCTGTTACAGTGTCAGGCTAAAGCTGAGGAGATAGGGTCAAAAGTGAGCAAATGGAGCAACAGGGTGTCAGGGGCGCACCATGGTGGGCTGGGGGTGGCAGTGAGGATGTTTGTGATCCCTAGTTGTCCACCACACTTATGAGAAAAAAAGGAAGAAAAAAAATGTACTCAGCTGGGCGTGGTGGCACATGTCTATAATCTCAGAACTCAGGAAACAGAGGCAGGAGATCACCAAGGGTTCAAGGCCAGTCTGGGCTATATGGTGAGTTCAAGGCCAGCTTGAACTATACAAGGAGACCTTGTCTCTAAAAGCAAAATGAAACAGAAAAAACAAACACACAAAAATTTAGTGCTCGCCTGATCATTTTATCAGATACAAAAACACAAACTCACTAGGATACTGACTTGGGAGGAGTTGGCTTTAGCCCCAGTTGGTTCATTTAAATATGAATGCAATTACATGTGTGTCTCTGTGTGTATGTCATATGTGTTATTTATGCTTTTTTAATGTAAAACAAGTGATTTTGGGCTTCTGCAACACATTAAAAACCCATGGCTCCTGGAGGCACTGAGACTCCATTTAACCTGTGGACTGGTGAGATTTCACTTTGGGTTCCACAGAGTGACACAGTTGCCAGATTCACTTTTAAGTGCTTCCTGTGGATTTTTAAAGCATGTGTTATTTGCTTGGTATCATAGATCTGAACCCTTTAAGAATTTGCAAGTACATATAACTTGGAAATGGAAGTAGCGCCCGGAGGAATATTTCAGAGGACTGTATTAGCTTGGATCCCACTGGCTGTCTCGCCAGGAATGGGTGAAATGTAAACACTATATCAGCAAATATTTTGTCAGATTCTAAAGATACATGATGCGATTTAAATCTCACAACCTGCTCTTTTTGGTAAAGACTATTGTCATCATTGCCCAGAAAAGAAATAGAAAACTTAAGAAGTTAAATTTGCAGCAGATTTTATTGATTTTGGGGGGGCAGATTGGAGTTCAAATTCAAGCCGACACCCAACTGTGTATATTCTTTCCATTTGGTTTCTACAATTAAGCGTGGAATTTCATTGTTTTCATCCCTGATCCAGAAGATCTGCAAGTACTTGGATCTATAGGGAAAGCGATGATTCAGAAAGGAAGTGGCTGAAAGAATATCAAACATAAGTTTCAATTCTGAGGTCTAGACTATCCCATGTCATTGGTCTTCAGAGCCCTGCTCCAGAGAACTGTGCACAGCAGGGCTGTTAGATAAGAGCAGCAACACTAGGACTGACTGGAGGCTTCCTTACCACCCACCCACGCAGTCCTCAATAACTCGATTCACCTCTTGCTTTGCACACTGACATCAACAAATCATCACCACTGAACTCAATGGCTCCAAACTAGCTCATGGCTACAAAGCGCCATCATTTCAAATCACATAACATTACTACTGTAAACTTGTTTCTTGCCACTAAGTTTAAGATTTTACTCTCTTTCACATGACTCTTCCGGGCACTCTCAAATCCACTAATGAAGCACTGGTGCCCGTCCTTTTGAAGGAAGCACACACATGCACTGAAGCTGTTTATAAGCACTGGAGTCAGGTGAATTGCACGACACTTTTGAAAAATGTACTTCCCTCAAAGGCCTGTCTCTTTCTGAACACAGACATATACAGATGCCTCCTTCTCAGGCAGCAGGAGGTGTTGTTCATGGCCAACGTTTTCTGTAGCTGTCACTGAGATTGCACGTAAAAATAGATGAGAGGATGGAGAGTGGAGAATTGAATGTTTTGTTTTCACTTTTTCCATTAAAGGGGAAAAGCATCATTTAGTCCATCCGCTGAGCTATAGATCTTTTCCTTGTTGATTTCTCTTGTTGTACAAGTATTGATGTTAGTGAGAGGCCCACAGACAGAAATGACCAACAGAAAGCAGATGGCCTGTAACCATTTCCACTGTGTGCTAGGACTTCAAATAAATCATCAAAGTGAATGTCTGGTTCTCAAGATATGAGTTTAGGAACATTTTTGTCATGCAGTCAAATTCAAAAAGATTGATATTTTCTCACCAGCCACCCAGGGGATGGGAAATTGTCATGGTGTTTTTCATTATCTATTGACATTTCTTCCCTGCCAAGGCTCCAGATGTGGCACTAACACACCTCGTTAATGGTTAACAAGGTGTAGGCTTGGAGTAAAGAAATTTATAGGCTCATCACTAAGACAGACAAGAGAATGGGAAGCAAACAGCACAACGCCTTTCAGACCCAATCTCCCAGAGGCTAGATGCAAAGGTCAGAAATTCATTATTTCTGTGTCTAAGGTACAAATATAAAGACCAAAATGATGCTGGAGAAGCTGAGGATTGTGACAATCTTCTAAACTTGGTACGGCATCTGAAAGGGCCCACACAGGCAGACCCTCCCCCTAGAAGGATCTTTCTGGTTACATCTGGACCTGGTAAAGACAGAGACAGAGAAGAGAGCAGCTTCATGGAGCAATAATTCCAGCACAGGGCTACAGGAGGTGACAGGTAATCACAAGGGACAAGTGATAAGACAGCAGAGCACTTCCTTTCCTCTAAAGCCAGAGCAAGGGAAGAAGCATCAGACATGATCCAAGTTTGCTGCTGTACTACATGAGGGGAATTTGGGGTAATTTAGTAAAAATAATGAGAAAAAATAAAAATAAAAAAAGAGGATCCAATTAATCACACAGGGATTTCTCTTTCCAAGTACTTGTGTTTCCAGATTTACCAATTAATCCCTCACACATGCATTTGCTAATTATTTTTTGAGACCTATTATATTCAGAGAAATACCAGAAGAAAACATTTCTGCCTTTAAACAGCTTACATTCTTGTGGAAACTGCACAGAAGGGACCAAATAAAACAAATATGTAATGTTAGAGTTAAAGGTTAGGAAGGAAAGTTAAGCATAGCAAACCACAAAAGTGACTGGGAATCGCTTAGGTGGAGCAGGATTTTAGGGACTGACACAGAGAAGAGCACTGATTCTCCCAGGTGGGCAGTGCAGTTGGTGACAGTGGAGGGAAGAGAGGGCTACAGAGGTATAGTGTGTTCTAGCCATGGAAAATCTAAATGCATCTCTACCCTCCCACCAGGACGCTTTTCGCTGGTGGCTGCCTTCCCCTCTCCCTTGGACCTATGGTGTCTCTTTTATTCTCTGTGCTGAATACAGAGGCTAAAGGCCTCCTTCATGACAAATACCTTGGCCAAGGAAACCGTTTTCAATCCATCTCTGAAAGTGTTCCATGAAAGTCCACATGAGTTGCAGGTATAGTTTTCCAACCATTTCTTTCTTGTTTTCTTCTTTTTTTTCTTTTAAGAAACAAAACAGGAGGAAGAAGACAAGATGGCTGATCAGTGAGCAACAAAATACAAAGCCTCCCAGGAGAAACAACTCATATGCCAGAATAAAACACCCTGGAGAGACCCAGACAGAGGTAGATGGATTCTTTTGACACAGGAAGAAATTAAAACACAAAAAAGCTCATCAAATACTTCAGGACTACAACCAAAACAGCTAAAAATTATGGGACACAGTGTTTTCATGGTGACCCACCAAGTTTGCACCAGCCTGAATCCACACCAGCAGGCAGACCTGCCCAAACTCCTTCCTGCCACCACTCACAGGAAGCACAGCAGCGCTGAAATCAGGGGTTGGTGAGCCCAATGGAGAGTGGAGCTGGTGAAGGGACCTTCATTAATCCACAGTCAGTGCTGGGAATGAGACATCCCCCTATGGGAAGGGCACGACCAAATGGGCGATATATTGGAATTGGGCAGGAGGAGCCTGAACTGGTAGCAGCAGTGACTTTAATTGGTTGCTCCCTCCCCAGAGCAGATTAGTAGAATTTGCTTGGACTGGGCCGGGACCCAATGAGTCGTCCCAAACTGATTCCCTGCGCCTAGCACGCACTAACCAGGTGAAAGCCCCTGAAGTTTGGTTGGCCCAGTGGGGAGGGGCAGGCAGGAGAGGGTGGAGGTCCCTTGCCAGTGTGCTTTGAAGGAAACATGGCCAACAGGGAGGAGGCCTGGGACCTGCACTGTAACCTGTATGGAGGAAGCCAGGGCCATGACAAGAGAGGGAGGCAAGAGGAGGCCCCCAACCCAGAACCCTGAGAGCCCTGATCCAAGAGAGGGAAAAACAAGGGAGCCTGAGTGTGGCAAAAACACAACATCAGACATGGCTTCAATGGACATTAAGAGATATCTTCGAGACCTTGTAGACGAGCTCAAAACTGAAATATTAAATCAGGTAAAGCAGGATATGAGTAGAGTAATAAAAGAAATGCTCTCAGGAAGCATCTCTCAGGAATATACAGATGGAAGAAAGAAGGAACACAAAAAAAGGAGAGAAACATTCAATAAAGAATATAAAGAAAATATAGAATACATGAGGCAGATTCAAAGAGACTACCAGGAAATTAAAAACTCCATTGAAAGCTGGCAAAATGCCTTAAAAGAAACTAAGGATAGACTATCAAAACTTGAAGACAAGTTTCCAGTGTGTGATCATGAAAGGAAAGATCTCTTAAAAATAACAAGGAAACAGGCAGTAACAATACAAAGGCTAGAAGATGACAAGAGAATCTACAATTTAAGAATAAGAAATAGGAATGAAGAAGCAGGAATACATGCAGGTGAATTACAAAGACTATTCACAGAAATAATTAAGAAAAACTTCCCAAGCATGGGAAAAGAAAATGACATTTAGTTGTGTGAGGCATATAGAACTCCAGCCACCTACAACCAAATCAAATCTACACCCAGACATATAATAATCAAGATGCCAGAAATTCAATATAAAAACAGAATATTAAAAGCCATCAGAGAAAAGAAACAGATTACCTATAAAGGTAAGCCCATCAGAATCATGGCTGACTTCTCAACACAGACCATCAGATCAAGAAGAGCTTGGAGCAAAGTGTTCCAAGCCCTGAAAGAAAATAACCTCCAGCCCAGATTAATGTACCCTGCAAAACTGTCACTAGAAATTAATGGAGAAACAAGATGCTCCCATGACAAAGAGGAACTGGGGGAGTTTGTGAACACCAATCCAATCCTACAGAGAATACTGAAAGACATTCTAGAGAGAGAGAAAAAAAATACCAGGATTTTAGGAACAGTGGCAGAAAGGCCTCAATGAGTGGGGCAGGCAGTAGAATGAAGGAGAAAACTAGACAAACAAAGGCAGAAAAATAACATAGCAGAAATGAAGCAGAGAAGGATAACTAGAAACTCTAACATCGATGGCCTTGATATGTTATATTGTTAATAGTGCACCTGGATTTAAAACCCACTTTACTCACACTACTCTGGTTAGATGTATTATATTCTGTTCTAGTTATTCTACCTGTACTAGATTTGAGGGCACAGACATTTATCCTGAAAATAACAGGATATAGTAAGGTAATCATCCTTAATATCCTATTAACTTAATCTAAAGCTCTGTAAAACCTACACTGTTTTATCATGACTGATTGTAATCGAATCTGATTTGTTGGATTGCTGTTTTGCATTGATAGATTTTATTCAAAGCTGTTATGATTGATAGTATCAACTCTGAGAGTATAGGCAACTGCACTTAGGATGACAAGATCCACTAGAATATCCACTATGGTTTATTATTACCTGCCTTTGAAGCTTTATACTGTCTACAATGTGTTATTTTTATTAATATTGTTATTTACTGTTATACTCAATTACACTGCTATATTCAATAATGCCTGATGATATAGACATTCTATTGAAGATAATAAGAAACAACACAGTAATCATTGTAGATCACCTTGTACTGTGGTTTTATATGACTTTTTGGTTTCATGTTTTTATAGGAATTTGTTTTGTTTTGTCTTGCTAAGTTTTGTTTTTCCCTCAAATACAGAAAGGATAGAAACACATGCAGAGATTCATGCATGCATAGCTGTTTACACTCTATTTGACTATCTACTTTATATGTTTTAATTTTGTAACTTGAACAACTATTTCTAAGAGGACAATATGTAATTTATTAACTAGTGATTTCTTCTTGTTTATCTTTTTTTTTGAATTCTGTATTACCTCTACCCTTTACATGCTTTTGTTTCTCTTTAAATGAATTTTTAAAAAAAGAAACAACACAGAAAAAAAGGAGTAGAAATCATGCATAATTTCAAAAAAAAAAACCAGAAAATTAACACTAGTTAATATATCACATATTGTTATCTTAGAAAGTTGTTCAGGTTACAAGATCTAGGTCCAAAACTAAGAGTAATAAGATCCAAAATGCACAATAGATATTTTAAAAATGAAAAAGAAAAGAACAATTGGGATAAGGGAAAGGAAAAAAGGAAGGAAGGGAAGATTCTATGTGTATTCTAATCACTTATTTCTATAAGACATCATATGGAGAAATGTAGTGGTTCTCAACTCTTAAAATTGAAAAAGCAATAGGGCTACTTAGGTAACATAGTGGTAGAAAACTCTTAGTTGGACTATTTGGGGTTTTCTACCGCATACAGTTCTACTACGTAACAACCAATACACAATGTCTTATCTATCCCGTCCTCTGGTATCCCTCATGGGCCTTAGCTTTAAAGACCAAAATGATCTTCCAGTGATGTATAGAATCCCACTGAATGATTTAGATTGAAGAACCAAGATTTTGGAGGGTAGAATCTTTGACTTTTCTAAATACCGTGCTTTTCAACAGAAGTAACATCTTGGACTCTTCTGTAAAGACACTATTGAGGTTAATTTGTGTCACCTTTGGAGGGGACAAGAAGGGCCAGGCATTCATACTGTGTGTCTTCCATGCTCCCAGAGTGTGCAAAGCATTAAAAACACAATGCAGAGAAACGGTCCTAGACTTTGACCTTTCTGAACTCAAAGTTTGAATTAGGAGATTTAGTCCTGCAGCAAAATCATGTTTGGAGTTTGTAGAAAAATAAAGAAAAACACTGAGAAATATATACAGCCAAAATGTTTTCAACACCCCCTTGAAGACTGCATCACTAAGTCTGGGGAAAGCGTGGGAATTTCTATTATTTAAATGCCTCTAGAGACGAATGGGTAGCCAAGCTTGGAAACTAATAGAAGATTGGGAAGAATACAGGTTCTGAGCTTGGCTTTGAATCCTGATTCAGCCCATGTTCTCTAGAAAGCTGAACTTGAGACAGAAGCTCAAATGGGAGGTATTCCCCAGGAGCGGGCAATAAAGAACAGGGAAGGACTGCAGGACAAGAATGCTCCTGACATGACGGCTGTTGCCATGGGGACTGGTGGGCAATTCTATGTGCAATCCGAGAAGCCACATGAAATGGACAATTGGGTCATTGGTATGTCACCTAGAGGAATAAGGGGAACACCGTTGTGCACCAGTCCTGTATTACTCCTTCAAGTTTAGCCAGAGACTCACGTGGTAGCAAAGATAGGCTGCCAAGTTCCAGAAGTATCTGGGTGGGAGAGGAGATGAGAGGGTTAGGCCCAGTAGAGATGCCATCATTTTACACCAACAGGAAGCTGGAATGTCATACAGAGCTAGTCACTGAGGAATGGCACAAAGAAGAGAGGACCCAAGTCCTGCCGAAGGGAATCAATGCAAACGCACTCTGATGGCTTCCATGTGGCTTTGACATCCTTACTTCAACCTATTCAGTCCTTTCCCTGCAGGAATCAGCTAGCAGTACAAGCACTTGGCTAGTGGGATATTGAATGGGGTAATCGAATTATTTGTGTCCAGCACACAAGCTAGGACTAGCACAGTGTGGCCTTGCTTCCTCACTTTCCCCTTCAAAATGCGCAGAGCTGTGATCTCTCTGTGCAGTTTGGCTGCCTCCAGATCTCCACAGGGAGCTTCACCTCACTTTGCAGACAAGACATAAACTTCAAGATTTAGCAGAAGATGAAAGAGAAGCCCACACTCCAAAGCCAACAAAAACACAGAAAGTTGCTGTGTTTTTGTCTGCAAAGCATTAGGTGAGCCTTGATCTTTAAATACAGAGTTTGTTTTTTTTAAATCATAAAAAATCAAGATAGGATAAAAGCTGATTTTTTTTTTAAGCATAAAGGTCTAGATCAAGCTTTCTGCATGTGTCCTCAAAAGAAGAAAGAATTAAAGGCTTCCAGGTGCTGCAAAGGGCCCTGGTACAAGATGTACACATTGATTCTAGCTTGGAGAGAGTTTTGATTCACATGACAGGAAGGTTAGACCGCAGCACAGGATGTGAATGAGGGCATTTTCTGAGGTTAATAATGACACTATGCTTTGAGTAAGAAAATTCCAAAGGAAAGAGATGGGAAACTGCCCAGGAATAAAGAGAGCCAATCTCAGCAGAGCAGAACTTAGAGGTAACTCATTAATGTATCATGCTCTAAATTATTCTGCTATAGACAGAGTACCACTCTGCCACAAAGCACGATAAACTTGAGTCATTTGTAGGAAAACAGATGCAGCCGGAGAACAATGTTAAGTGAAATAAATCCCACACGAGCTTAAATAGTGTATGGAGAAGCCAAAAATATAAATAAAGAGCAAAATAAGGATAGATAATAGAAAATAGGGAGATAAAGCTTTTTGTAAAAAGGAAGGGGAAGAAGAGACGGAGGGGAGGAGGAGGGAGTGCAGGACAGTAGAGGAAGTGGATACAAAGCGAATTAAGATTGCACACAGCACTGCGTACCAGTAGCAACTCTCCACCAGGATGGAATTGTTGTGGACTGCAAACATGTATTCACAACAAATAAAAGAAGAGAAAAAATTATTGAGCTAAATCACACAGTGCTGCAGCACCAGCCATTTATACAGACATGGCTAGAATTATTGTGGATGCAGATGAAAGATTTCTGCTCCTCAGTCAGGTGACACCTCGGGAGGAGGCGACATTGGAGCCAAGTCCAGTATTCTCCCGGTGCTTGTCTAACAGCTTGGGACAGAGAAGGAAGGTCTTATTCAATGCTAAAGTTAAAAAGCAAATCGAGGAGGACTATGATTTAAAGACCTGTATAATCAAGCCTGAAATATTGGCTTTCACACATCGAACAGCACAGGCTGTAGAATCTGAGAAACAGGCCCAATTTTTTGCTCATTCACTAACTAATTATTTGCTATCTTTATCCCTGCATCACAGAACTCTTTTGCTGTTCAGGAAGTTTGAGAAAATTACCCAGCGCTGGCCTCCTTGGGGAGGTTCAGAGTAAGGAGCTAAAGTCATCATTGTCATGAAGTTTCATGCAAAACCTGTAATGAACAAGGCCTCCACACACCCAGGAAGTTATTCAGGGTGAGGGATGGACTGGAAATCATTACACACTAACATGAAAAGCAACCTAACCTTGAGATGAAAGTGATTTACTTAACCTTGACCACACAGTGAGCTGTATATTAAGAACAATGATTCTTCAAAGAATCAGTACTGTCTATTTTCCATGACATTTTTCACTGGTCATTTTCAGTAGACTTTGCAGCGTCAGGTCAAAATGCAAGTTTTTCCTCTTTTCTTTAGGACACAAGTGATAATATGTTTAACACTGTCATTCAAAACAGATGTGAATTTTTTTAGTCGATAAAAATAGAGAATGTAAGCAAGAGTTTGATTTGAAATGATTCAGCGCGTCTACTGAACAACATTCATACGTGATGTTCTGGGACCTAATATTGGAAAGAATAACAGTTGCAAGCTTACATGGATATCACTGTTCAAACATTTAACTTGCTTGTAAACACTCACTTAATTTAACCCTGACCACTGCCAAGAGGGTTAAACAATTGCAGCCTTGTTTATGCTTTGGAGACAGAAAGACTGGTGGTAGGGAAGGAGAATTAAAATCGATGATCAAGCATGATACTCACACATGGCACGAGGCATTCAAAGCACTTAATTCTCTTTTGTAAAATCCCCACAATATGCTTATTTTACCTACTCTTGTCTTATTGAAGAGAAAGTTGAGTCTCATTCTGTGAAACCAAAGGCTTTGCCCCACCACACAGCTAGAATACCCTCACAAGCCTACTTTAACAGGCATTTTTATGCTAATGGAGCAATCAAAATGATAAATACAAATTGAAACAAAGAAAGCCAAGGAACTCACCTAAGTGCTGCTTCCAAAACAATGGCACTTAGCCTTTCTATTCCACCCTGCTCCCACCCACCCTGGAGAGTGACTGTCAGCACCCTGGCTATGTGCTCTGGCATAGTGAAACCTCGCTCACTTAGATCAGCAGAACCTGGCAAAGCCTCCTTAGTCGGTATCAATTCTATCCTTTCCCTGAACAGTACAGAATCATTTCTAATATGAAAATGCTGAGTAATGCTTTGAAGCTGGCACATAGTGGCATCTTTTGCAGGAAGATTTGTCTGTCTTTTCTATGAGGGCAGAAAGAGGACATCAAGGTCAAAGGACCTGGTGTTAGCTGTCCATGGCAAGTCACCCAAATCTGCCAGCTCCAGTCTCCTCTGTGGGGTGGTGAAGTGACAGCAACCACGCGGACAGCTTGGAGAAACTGCTTTGCCTCTGAAATGGAGGCAAAAAATGGAGGTGGGGACAAGAACTAAACTGTGCCACCTGAGACATCAAACCAAGGTGAAGCAAGAGGGCTGCTGAGAGACAAAGCTGAGGAAGTCAATAAAAGGAAGTGGGAACTCATTTCAAAAATTCATGCCAGACTGCTTAATAATTCAGCCCAGCCATTCTCATTCATAGCAAGCAGTCTTGGGCAAGTAGATCATGCTGGCCAAGATGGAGGTGACAGATGTGTTTCTGCTAGCAGTGACAGTGTTAGTTCCCCCAGGACTGCCATGCCAGGACAGCACACCTCACACTGAGTGATGTCCTCTGCCTGTTTCTCACCTGGCTCCACCTCTGTGGATGTCTGCACCCAGCTTGTCTCTCCTTTTAAGGAGGCCAGGCATAATGGGTTAGAGCCCAACCTAATGACATCACTTAATATTAATCGCCTCTTGAAAGATGCTGTCTCCAAGCACAGTGACACGCTGAGGTCCTGGACTTAGGATGTCATGAATTAGGAGGAGCTTAAAATTCAACCCTTAATAAGTGTGTGATCTCAGAAGAGTAACCTACTGAGTCCATTTCCTCATGGAGAATATGGCAAGGATACACAGATTAAAGTCTTACCACTGAGATTAAAAATATTACATTTAAAGAACTTAAGCTCAATAGAAATATCTTCTCTGTTACTCAGAATAGGCTGATAGAAAAATGCTCAGAATCTGTAACTTTCTTTCAATAGTAGCCACTTATTTCTCACTGATTTCCCAGGCTAGGTGGCTTTGCTCCAAGCAGGGGCATTAGTCCAGCCTCCGTCCAAGATCTGGGCAAATCCATCTCCAAACATCAGCCTGCAGGACTGCCCACACCCAGAGCCAAAAGGTTCTACCCAGTGACAACAGTGTATTATGTGAAATGCAGTGTATTTATTGCACACCTTAACATTTGCTCTAGAAATCCTCTTCAACAACACTCCTTCCAGATAAGGAGGCAGAGGAGGTAAAAAGTTAAATAACAGGTTTTTGCATTAGTCAGTGGCAGGATTGTGAGGTATAGACTTTGTTTTCTTCTCTGCATCACTCACCTACACACACAGAGACAGAGAGAGAGAGAGAGAGAGAGAGAGAGAGAGAGAGAGAGAAAGTGAGACTCACATCCGCCCACTAACTGAACAAGAATGAAGAAGCTCTCCTGCCTCCTACCAAAGCCATGTCTGCTTGATAGCAGAGCAAGAGAGAAAAAGCCAGGGTGAGGAAGAAAAGAGAGAGACCCCTTTCGCTCTCATGTGCTCCTGCTGTCACCCTCTCTCCAGGCTACTCTGTACCAGAATGACTCCTGTGAAACACCACCACCTCCCAATAGCACGAAGCTGGGAGCAAGACCCTAAGCCCCGGGCTTTGGGGGAATCCTCAAGAGCCAAACATAGCACGTGTCTGTCTCTTTAAAAACACTCAGACATTCCGCCTGACCCAGTTGCTCTCCTTCTAAGCATCTTCCTGGAAGAAGTGGAGACATCATATTACAGCGATCCACATGTTCCCACGTCCATGACAGTATAACTTGGCATAACTGAACCTTGGAACGAGCGTACAAGCCCATCAACAGGTGACCCCAAAACCAAAATGTGGTACTTACACACAAGGGAGTACTACCCTGCCATAGAGCAAGATAGGAAAATGGATGAACCTTGAGACCATAACGTTAAGTGACACAAATTAGATGCAGAAGCTTAAATGTCACATGGTTTCTCTTACATGACACATCTGAATTATAAAGAGTGAACTAAAAAAAAGATACATAGTAGGAAATAGAGAGGTAGATATCTTTCAAATGGAAAGAGAATCAAGAGATGAAGGGAGAGGGGAGTTAAAAGGGATGCAATGAGAAATGAACGTGTGCTATGTGTATATTCAGACACCTCACAAGCAAGGGAAACGCTGTGTACTGCAAAGCTTTAGAGCCCTGTCTGAATCAGGAGGCACTGTGACTACACAAAGCTGAGGTTTTATCTCGACCTAAGCTTCCCTTTCAACTGCAACAATTTTCATAATGACTCAGTTCCACCGAGGGCAGAATGAAGGAGACTCAGCTATTTAGACAATGCACGTGGGGACCACCACTCAACAGCTGGCTGCTCCAAATCCAAGTTATCATTTCTGTGGATTAAGAATTGGCCTGACAAAAATTTATGCGGACACTCCTGCTACGGTTGCAGGCGAGAGAAATTATAGTAATTAAAGTGTCATGCATCAAATTTGACAGGATTTGGTGACAAGAGTCACTACTAGCAACAAATGAGGCACACATGTAATTAAAAGCAAAGAGGGATCAATAAAGGTTACACAAATTCCAGCTGCAGAAAAGACTCTGATATTTAAAAAAGCAATTTGAAAATGAATAAGCGTGTTGATAAGGCAAATATTTATTTTTAGTAGATCTTGGAATTAGTGCATTTCAAAGTCAAAAGCATGCAGGGTGCGTGATGAAATAAACTGGAGACAAGTATGTCCAATGATACAGCAGATTTCTTCAACTAGTTTCCAAAACCTGGACCTAAAGGCATAAAAATGAAGAAAGAAAAATATGAAAATGATGATGACAATGTCAATACTGATACAGTGGTAAGTCAGTTTATGGACCCTTTTATTTGTGCACAGTTTGGTTTACAAACAGAAGCATTTGGCAAAACTTTGTTGCTTGTTTGTTTGTTTATTTTGTAACACTGGATCATGTGACAAACATGACCACTGTCATCTTTCCCATGTGAACAGAAACACCACCATGTTTTCCACAATCATGGGATGAATTAAGTTTGTGAATCAAGCTAACATGGTAACCCCATGGCTCCTTGCAATGCACACACTTTGACTAAAGAATCTGCTTGCAGCTCCATCTTCTCCCAGCTTCCTCTTCCTCCATCCTTTCCTTTCTGTTTGTCTTCTCTCCCACCATTTTCCTAACTGATTATGCAACTGGCTCTGTCTGCCAAACTCTCCTAAGAGACCAGAGAGAGACTTTCCTTCACAAAGGAACATTCTCATGTGGGAGGTAGATGTTAAACAGTTAAAGAACTTCTTTTCAGAGTATCATAAAGAAAGAAATAGGCAGAAGACTAGATAGATGGTGATGCATCCGGGCAGTGTTGGAGACGTATTTGGAAGGGCTTTCTTGGTAAGGTCACATTAAACCTCAAGGAGCCAATTGTGCAAAGAACCTGGGAAGATGAGTTTCCTGTGATTATTGCACAGAGTGCTACAAACTGGGTGGCTGAAACATCAGGAATTTAGCAAGTCACAGTTTTTCAGGCCAGAATCTGAGGTCAAGGTGTCCTTGAGGCTGGTGTCTCCATTAGGGAGAATCTGTTCCAAACCCCTCTGACACTGCTTGAGGTCTTAGCAGTCTTTGGTTTTTTTTGTTTTTTTTTAATAGAGATACAGTTGTGCTGGATTAAGACCACTATAAAGACCTCACTTGATCTTGATTATCTACAATGATTCTGCAAATAAGGTGCATTCCCAGGTACTGGAGTTTAGGACTTGAGATCTCTTGGAGATGATTTAACACTTAGGACAGGTATTGTGCACTGTTAGGTGGAGGGAACACCAACTGCCAACATCATGAAACATGGGAGTGTTTACACAGGTGTTCGTCATTGAAACTGATAACAGCATTCATTCAAGAGGGAGCTGGCTTTATACCCAGGACCGAGAGCTCAGAGGGAGATTGCTGGCTTGTGTTCAGACACTGCACACTAAGGCCACTTGTACTTTAAGACTGAAGACAAGTCTCTCTGTCATTTTCAAATGCCCCTTCCCTTTCCAGGAAAAAAATTTTTAACACCTTTCTCCGAGTAGTGTAAAGTGTTGGGAGAATCAGTATATGCAGTTCAGATGGATGTGATTTTTTAAGACTCTGTGTGGACATAAATCAATTCTAAGCCCACTGAATAACTGATTCTTGTTAAAGACTGAGGGATAGAATGTGTTTAATTGTAAATCCTGGTATGGAATCTGGCTGGGCTGCTTACAGCATTGTTTCTCGGTTGTGTCCAGAGACACATGTTAACCGAGCATCTGATTTTGAGAAATAATATGGCAAGTCAAAGAACTCAAATCCTGGCTCCGCCTTACTGAGGGGACTCTGGGGACACCGCTTCACCGGTGCCTAGGCTACAGAGCCCCGCTTCTAATGAGCAGAAGTGGAGGACAGCGATACCTACCCCTTAGGGTCACCGCACGAAGTGGATGCCAGGAGGCACATGTGGAAGTGCGCCTGTAACCGGGCACCAACATGAGCTTGAGAAATAAATACTGTACTTTTACATCCCATTACTTCACTTCTCACCATTAGCTGTCACCTCCTAGAGTTCTATTTTGCCTAATTTTCCTTTTATTTTTTTCTTTTTTTGGCTGATCTTCCAATGATTTCAATGACAAGCATGGTACAGACCCATCAAATATGAATGAGCAGTATTTCTAGGGTGCTGCGAAGCCATACTCCCTTACATGCGGCTCTCGGGAGGTTGGTAGGTCTCCGCTGAGTGCCTGGGACTCTCAGTGTCAGGCAGCCTGGGAACTGGACTCTGAATTCTGCTACTGACCCAAGGTCTGATGTTTTCGCCTTGTGTGCAGTGATGAAGATTAACCACCCCCACCATGACAAAGGGTCAGCCAGCATAAAGTGCCCTCATCCCAGGCCCCACAGCCTTCCAAGGGACCTGAATACAATGCAGCAGGCCCTTCTCATCTGCAGGGGGCCCATTCAAAGACGCAGGGGATGGTCGGAAGCTGAGGATACTACCAAACACTACTACACGAGGTGCTTTCCCACAGGCACAGGCCTAAAAGAAAACTTGATTTACAGACAAGACACAGTAAGGAATTAACAGCTATCGTTAAAGTGCAAGGGCGATAGCAAGATATGTTGTACTAAAATACATTGTCATTACGGACATATGTGAATGGGTTGTCCCCCCCTTTCTATCTCAAACTATCCTATTTTCAGGCCACCGTTGATCACAGGTAAGTGAAAATAAAGAAAGAGAAAAATCATACCTAAGAGGACAGAATGGTAATTCATGTTGTCCTCAGAAAGGCCCCTGTGTAGATAGGATTGTTACTTCAACTGAATTTGACAAGCCAAATGCATGAAAGGATTTGGTGGCTCCTACAGCTGGGGAAAAACTGCACAGCTGAGAAGGGTCACAGGACTGAGAGAGGACCCAAATGGAGCACAGGGTGGCAGACTGCGTGTCCCTTGATTTCTAGAGTGCTGTTTGCCATTCCACATGCTGACCTGTCATGTGATCCTTCCATAGCCCACTGGCTGGTGGAGACTAAACCTCCTCCTCTTAGATCTGAGTGTCAGTTGACAAAGGTACAGAGGACATGGCGCTGAGAGGCTGCCAGGGCTGAACATCGGTCAGGGACTTGCAGTTTCCACTTGGCAGTGTTGGGGGCCCAGCTTCTCAGAATCCTAAGTAGCCTCATGAGAAGCCGACGAGGAAGAGGGTCAAGAGCCCTGAACAGCAGTCCCCCCCCAGTCCCCAGACTCACACCTGCGGCACTGATGTCTGCTCACCTCTGCACCCCAGCCAGTTCTCATCACAGAGCAAACTCTGTTCCACCCACCAAAGACCATCAACTGTCACTGTTTTCAGCCACCATATTTTGGGATGCTTGGTTCACAACAGTGACTTGTCAACATGGTGCCTGACACTAAAGAACCAGTGTTGCAGACTTGTGATGAGTTAGGTGACATCTCAAGGCTGGGAAATATGAGTGGTGGCTTGAACTCTGGTTTCCTGCACCTCTGCAGGGTGATTCTCTGCGCTCACCCTGGTCAATGCGCGGCTGTCACCTCTCCCTGGGGCTGCTACACGGGCCCACAGCACCCGCCTGCCCACGACAGCACTGTGCTCTCCTCTCCTCTGCCAGGCTTCTCTTTCTAAAGTGTAAAGGATGATGTCAAACTGAGATCTGGGTCCCCTGTTCTGCTCCAATCTTCCCTGTCACGTCCTGTGCTGTGGCATCTGCCGCCCTCTGCCTTGTTCCCTGTGTGCAGCCCTGCTGCTCCCACCTGACCCTTCCTCGATGGACTCTTGCTCACTGTCTGCTCCGATCTCCATCCAAAGGTCGCTTTCTCAGCCATGGTCCTTGGACCACAGGTGACGTCCTTAGCATCTCTCTCCTGCCTGCCCCTCTCCTCCCCCTGCTCCTTAGCATTTCCAACACTTGTCTCTAGGAAACCCGTATCCTTACATGGGAATGCATGCAGGACGATAGGTATGATTTATGTGTATTTCTCTATTTAATCTGTTTCTAAGTGTGATGACAAGATGTTCAAGTTTTTAATCGTCCATCTCCTGCTGCTGAGAATATTTGACCAGAATAATGGGGCTTGGGTGTTTTCAAATTCTCTGTTTTGTCTATGCTTTGCTTTGAGTGTGGAGTTACTCCCTGGCCCACGTGCATCAGGACTCACTGTCTTCTAGTGTCATCACTTCAGCTCACACTGGTGCTTGGCTGGCAGGTTCTCCTCTCTGTGCTGGGGCTTCTGCAGATATGGATACCGAGACCCCACTACACACACACAGGCTGCTCATCGTCAGTGAGCAATTGACTGGCTGTCTGTACCACATGAGCCTTTGCTTCCCCTGTCTTTTTGGATCATTCACTCTGTTTTAGAGAGGGAGGACACAATTCTGACCGTATCATAAGCTTAATGAGGGCATGGTAGTCTGAGACCTCTGTGAGAACCCCCAGCACCCAGGACACCTTTCAGTGCAAGGTCATGGGGGTAGAAGGCAAAAAAGAGACGATTAGGGCTGAATGGTGTCATCATCACTGAAAGGGTGAAAAAGCAAAATGGGTTCATAGCCTTCAGAAGAGCTGGTTCACACCAGTGGCCCTTGCAGGTCTCCAGAACCCACTCCCCTGTAGGTGTGCTCTCAGCCGATGCCCGTGGAGCCGAAGGCCTGGCTTCTCCCACAGTTTCTTCAGGACATGTTCAGGGTGGACTTTCTCTTTTGGCTGTGAATCCTGCAGTTAGTCCATTCCACACTGGACATTATAGATCTGCGTTCTTAACCCCATAAATGTGGTTAGTTTGAAATGAGGTGTGCTATTAAATATAAAATACATACCATATTTTAAAGGCTTAGTAAGAAAAAATACATTGGCTATAGTTATGTTGATTACTAAGCAGAAATGTTAATATTTTAGAACATGAAGTATATCATTAAACAGTTTTTGTCTGTTTATTCATTCATAAATGTAGCTTCTGGAAAAATGTAAATCACAGGCATGGCTCAAAATAGGAATAAAATTCAAATATGCTAATAATCTGGGTAAATGTAATGCTTTTTGCAGTGTTGATTGGAAAGGAAATATTAGCTCTCAGTTAGTTCTGAATCACCCAAAAGGAGACATCTCTTCCCACCCTGGAAACAGGATTTTCCCAGCACTGATGTCTACATGACCTTTTTCATAGGGGACTTTGTGGGGAGAGGAACTCATCCACCCTGCATTTCCCTTAGGCTAGGGTAACGTCTCCCTTGAAATCTGCTCCATAGTGGCCAGGCCAGTTGTTTTGAGAAATGGGAATGCAATTCCATATGTGTAACTATGCTCTCTCCCAAAGAAACACAGGAGCTGTGAAAAAGCTATTCAAGTGTAAGTCTTGGTACATTTTGGGCAGCCAAAAACTTCTTAGGGCCACTGAGCCCTTATTAATTATATCTTGTGTTCTCTGAAAGCTTTCTAGAGACTCTCAAGATCTTTGGAGCCCACGGCAGTCAAGGATAGGACATGAAAATATCACTGCCCACATAGATCTGTGTCTCAACCCCATTCCTTCATAGCTTCCCTTTGAGAATTTCTGGAAGCTAAGCAAATTTCAAGCCAAGACTGATTAAGAGAGACAAAGAAGGTCACTATATCTTTGTAAAGGGAATAATCCAAGAGTAAGAGATAATAATCATAAGTATATATGAAACAGATACTAATGTATCCAATTGTACAAATACTGATAGCTATTACAAATCAAATAAGCCCTAATACAATCATACTAGGGGATCTCAATACCCCACTGTCACAAAAAGACAGACCCACCAGACAAAAAAATCAACAGTGAAATATTAGAACTGAACCAAACTTTTGAACAACTTGACATAGTAGATGTCTACAGAGTGTTCTGCCCCACAACATCAGAATACACATTTCTCTCAGCTACACACTGGACTTTCTCCAAAACAGACCACATACTAGCCCATAGAATATGCTTAAGTAAATGCAAAGGAATTGAATAACCCATGCATATTTTTGGACCATATTGCAATGAAGTTGGAAACCCATGGCAAAAGAAACCGCAAGGACTTCATGAACACATGGAAATGAAATAATTCTCTCCTGAACAACCAGTGGGTTACAGATGAAATTAAAGAAGAAATTAGATAATTTTTACAGTTGAATGATAATGACAGCACAACACACTGGAATTTATGGGATACAATGAAAACCATCCTAAGAGGAAAATTTATAGCAGTAAATGCTCTTATCAGGAAACAGAGCAAGCACATATAAACAATGTAATGGTGAACTTCAAAGTTCTAGAAAAAGAAGAGTAAGCTAAACCAAAAATTCATACAAGGGAGGAAATGATAAAGTTCAGAGCAGAAATTAACACATTGGAAACAAAAAATTCACACAAAAAAATCAGTGAATCAGAGTTAGTTCCTTGAAAGATTATACAAAATTAACAGACATTTGTCCAACCTTATCAAAAAAAGGAAAGAAAAAACTCAAATCCACACAATTAAAAAGAAAAGGGTGGAAACGCTTTGGACCCTGTGCAAACCCAACAGATCATCTATACCTACATTGAAAACTTGTATTCTAATAAGTTGGAAAATGCTGAAGAAATGGACAGATTCCTAGCTGCATATGAATTACCAAGTATGAATCAAGAAGATATAAAAATCCTAAAAAAATTTTCAATCAATGTAATCAAAGAAGTAATTAAAAACCTACCAACAACAACAACAAACTTAGACTCTGAATTCACTGCTGAGTTCTATAAGAAAAGACCTAACACAACTACTTCTCAAATTCTTTAATGAGATTGAAAGAGAAGCAATACCACAAAATTCATTCCTGGAAACAAACATTACGCTAATACCAAAACCAGAGGATGACCCAATTCAGAAAGAAAATTATAGGCCAAATTCCCTAATGAATAGAGATGCAAAAGTCCATAGTAAGATACACGCAAACAGAATGTAGAAAATCATCAAGAAGATTAGACACAATTACCAAGTGGGATTTATCACAGGGATGCAGGGATGGTTCAATTTATGTAAATCAATAAATGTAGTATACCATATTAACAGAGCCAAGGACAAAAGTTATATGATCACCTCAATAAATGCAGAAAAAGCATTTGACAAAGTCCAGTCCAGCACCCATTCATGGTAAAAACCCTACAGAAAATTAAAATAGATGATCTTTATCTCAAGCTGATAAAAATCATCTATGACAAACCAGCAGCCAACATCATACTAAATGGACAAAAACCAAAAGCTTTCTTTCTAAAATCAGGAATAAGGCAAGGATGTCCACTGTCTCCACTCTTAGTCAACATAGTCCCAGAAACTTTAGCCAGACCAATTAGACAAGAGAAAGAAATAAAAGAAATAAAGATAGGAAAGGAAGAAGTTAAATTATCATTATTTGTAGATGACATGGTAGAAGACCATGTCTCTTCTCTACGTAGAAGACCCCAAAAACTCCACTAAAAAACTGTAGATTTAATAAGCACATTCAGTAACATAGCTGAATACAAAGTTAACACTCAAAAATAGTAGTCTTCCTGTATATAAATAAACTCACTGAGAGAGAAATCAGGGAAACAACACCTTTCACAATAGTATCCAAAACAACGGCATACCTCAGAATCCATCTACAAAGGATGTAAGAAACTTCTGTGTTGAAAATTACAGTAATCTAAAAAAAAGGAGATTGAAATGGATATTAGAAAATGGAAAGACATCCCTGCTCTTGGGTAGAAAGAACAAATATAGTGAAAATGGCCATCCTTCCAAAACTGTTACGCAGATTTAATGCAATTCTTATCAAAATTCCAATAGCACATCTCAAAGAATTAGAGGGAAAAATCCTAAAATTCAGCTGGAACCAGAAGAGATCTAGAAGAGTAAAGGAAATCCTGGGCATAAAAAGGCAAGATACAGCATCACAGATCCTGCTTGAAATGATACTCTAAAGCTACTATGATAAAACCAGCAAGGTAATGAAAAAAACTAAGCAGATCCAAAGATCAATGAAACAGAAGCTGCACAAACAACTCCAGACACAGGAAATCACCTTATCTTTGACAAAGGTACCAAACACGTTCACTGGAAGAAAGATAGCCTCTTAAATAAATGGTGCTGGAAAAACTGGCTCTATACATGCCGAAGATTAAAACTGGACCCGTATGTTTCACCATGCACTAAACTAAACTCAGAATAGATCAAAGATCTAAATATTAAAATGGAAACAGTAAATCTGCTGGAAGATAGAGGAGGTAAAACTCTTAAAGACATTGGTGTAGGCAAAGACTTTATGAATAAAATCCCAATCACAAAGCAACTGTCACAAAGAACCAACAACTGGGATCTCATACTATTAAAAAGCTTTTGCACAGCAAGAGAAACTACCAACAGAGCTAAGAGACAGCCCACAATGTGGGAAAAAATGTTTGCCAGCTATTTCTCATACAAATGAGTACTATCAAGAACATTAGAACTCAAAAAATCAGACCTCCCAAATTTGAAAACCCAATTCAAAAAATGACAATGTGAGATTAATATATACTTCAACAATGAAGAAATACAAGCAAAAAAATAAATGTATGAAAAAATTTTCAACATCACTGATAACCAGAGAGATGCAAAATAAAACAATATTGAGATTCTGTCTTACCCTGGATAGAATGGCTATCATCAAGAAATTAAGCCATAACAAATTCTGGCAGACTGTGGAATAAAAGGAACTCTTCTCCACTGTTGGTGGGATTTTAGACCAGTACAATCACTGTGGAAATCAGTGTGGAGATTCCTCAAAAAAGTAAGATTAAAAGTCCCATTTGGTTATTTTCCCAGAAGAATTAAAAATGTCATACCACAGTGATATATTTACACCCATGTTTATAACAGCACAATTTGTAATACCAGATCTTGGAAACAACCTAAATGCTCATCAGTCAAAGAATGGATAAAGAAAAAGATGTGATATTTCTATGCAATAAAGTACCACTCAGTCACAAAAAAGGATAAACTTGAAACTTTCATAGGTAAATGAATGCAATTAGAAACCATACTCATAAGAGAAGTAAATCAGACTTGGATGTGTAAGAATCATATGCAAGAAAGGTCAGGGATTTAACTCAGTCGTACAAGTGCCTGCCTGGCAAGTATGAGGTCGTGAGTTCGACTCCTGATACAAAAAAAAAAAAAAAGAAAGAAAAGAACAAACAAACAAAAACCCTCCACTATACTCACTAAACAAGAATTCCTGTTTGGGCTGGGGATTTAGCTCAGTGGCTCAAGTGCTTGCCTGGTAAGCATGAGGTCATGAGTTTGATCCTTGGTACCAAAAAAAAAAAAAAGAAGAAGAAAAAGCTGAAAGAAATAATATGTGTCATATATAATATATATATGATAGTTAGATAGTTATACTACTACTAATTCCCTTAGTTCATCAAAACAGGTTTGTGCTAATATTGTTTGGACAATTAAATCCAGATATCTAATACTCAGAGAAACTAATTTAAAAATAACAATACACAATATATTAATCATCATAACCCTCTAATTATTGTATTATGAAATTTTGGGTCTTTTCTCTTTAAAAAAGAATAATTGCTGGGGATTTAGCTCAGTGGTGTAAGTGCCTGCCTGGCAAGTGTGAGGTCATGAGTTCAATCCCCGGTACCAAAAAAATAATAATATAAAATAAAAAAAATAAAACAGAATAATGGCAGATATTTTAAGTTTAGACACTTTAAAAAATGAAATATGGGAAGAGTTCAAAGCCAGTGTGTGCTACAGAGTGGGACTCTGTCTCAAAAAAAAAAAAAGTGTTTAAAGGCATTCAGTTCACCAACTGTTACTTTCCCCTGCTTATCTACTTAGGTAATTTTATTTTTTGATCTTCCTAAGACAACTTATGCCTCATTACAGGGAAAAGTAATTCTCAAGACTGATAGTTCTAAAACATGTGCAGACTGTCCAATCCAGAGAGTTTAAATCAGTCTGACTGGGCAAAATCTACAGCTAATAGTGAATATTTTGCTTTTTACAGAAATCTCCACTGACTTGGATTTGTGCACTCTAATTTTTAACCTCTAAATGCTACTTCTCTACTGTGCAGTAGCATTTCATTTAGCTTGCAGATAATGCTCATGTAATATTACCCAGATAGCTGGTAATGTAATTATGTGGAACCTTGGCTGTAGGTTTTAATTTGCACGAAACACATTTTGCCATGGTTAACTTTCTGGTAACACCATCATCTGCCATCAGTTTTGGCTTTTGGGTTTCTTGTAGTTTTGTTTGTGTTTAGATCCACAGAACATGAGAATCCTTTCTTTGACAAGCCTTGGAAAGCTGACACTATCTCTTTTTTCCTTCCTCTATACGAAGGATGTACTTAATGAATGCTGATGAGTGGGACAGTTGTCAACCACAGGTATTAAATGCTTCACTACCTAATACTGCCACGTTCATGCAGTGTACACTTGTAAGGCTTTGTCATCAAAGATTTTTATTCTGATTTTTCATTAACAGAGAGAGAGAGAAAGAAAGAATATATTTCTGGAAGCTATGAATGCCATTCAGCAGCACAGTGTGAACCTCATATGGGCAAAGCCCTGAGTTTGATCTCCAGCACTGCAAAAAGCAACACAGGAATCACAAGAAGCATGGGTAGAATTCACGGCCTCCCAGTCTCAGTGTCCCACATGTGTAGGGTGTGAATAATTATACCAGGGCAGAAGCTTTGGAATGATGAGGCTTGTACAAAGAATGAAAATGGAAATGGAAAATTGGCCTTTGTTTTGAGCTCCCTTGGGAACAGTTGGACAGTTTGAAGATGTGAAGTTAATTTGGGCGATGAAAGCAAGAAACAGGTAACTAGGCATTACAAGTTAAGCAGCATTTCCCCCAGATTTGCATTAATAATAATCCTAACCTTCAGTCCTTCACTGTGCAACTATATAAGGTGGCAGTCTCTCTGAGGGTGACTATGTTGGAAGGAGGTCATGAGGGGAGCCCTACTCCAGTGTATCTGGCAGGGTCCTTACAGGAAGAAGAGAGTCATGGTACCCATGACACCAGTGTGCTCAGAGAGTATCTCTGTAAAGAAGCAAGGAAGAGAGTCATCTACAAGCCAAGGAGACAGGCCCAGAAGGAACAACCATGCTGACACTGGGACCTCAGGCTTCCAGCATGCAGCATTGTGAAAGAATACATTTCTGTTGTGTAAGCCTCCCAGCCTCTGGCATTTTGTTTCAGTCACAGCAAACTAGCATGGGTGAGGAAGTATGGCAAGGATGAGGAGGTCTCATGGCATGTTTTCATGCACAGGTGAACTGTCAGGGACTCTAGGCCTTAGGAGACCACAAGATTGTAAATAGCTCTCTTCTTACTGAAGGCACAGAAGCTGGGGTTTTCATCCACCTGGCTGTACCCGTTATTGGCTGAGGCTCAGCTTAGGGTGTCAGCTCCCTGGCTTTGCTCATGGTGGGCTGAGCAGGTCCCCAAGTCATGCTGTTCTGTGCATGCTAAACAGACAGAGGTGCCGCAAGGCTCAGGGTACCTGCCATCAGAAGGCTTAGAGATGCTAACTCCTCTAAAAATCTGAAGGCAGTACCGATGAATTTAACACATGCTTGCTACCCTGTCTTAGGCTCTGGGCTGCTCCAAGGGACAGAGGAATCAGGCTTCTGCGTCCTCCTTCCACGTGAAGTGTAGTGTGAGTGAGGCAGTCAGGGTGATAAAAAGAGAAATTACATCTAACAAATAAACTCGGCGGGGCTCAGTAGAGAAAAGGAAGTGAGGAGACAAGATAGGTGACTGAATATCAGGCCACTCATGCTTGTAAGAAAAAGGACAAAACCCTAAGAGTCCTACAAATACTTCAGCATGGAGGTGGAGGAAAACTTGATTTACCAAGGGACTCAGAAGTCTAGGGAGACCTTGAGTGGGGGAAAGTGAAATTCATTCTTTAGAGAGAGGATGCAGAAGGGGAGAACTTAGAGGAACTTTGTAAAAAAGGTACAAATTCAATTTTTTAAAGGGCAGGCAAATGTACTCTAAGGAAAGTGCCCTTTAGCTGGCACTAAATCGTCCTCTGATGTTCTGAAGAGTTTCAGACTTGTGGTGACATAAATAATATAGTCAGGGAGGAACAAAGAAGTGGAATCCATCACCAGAGAAACCAGCCAGGCAGCAGATGTGAATTTTGACATGGTTAGGCTTTGGGAAAATGCCTTCGTAGAAAGCTCTATACTGCGGTGTCTGACCCAAGATGACTTAGAGATAAGCCCCAGCGAGGGGAGATTCTGTCCCAAGGAAATACTAGCTACCATCTGGGACATTTCCATTGTCACAACCAGGGAATGCTACAGGTGTTTGATGGGTACAATCCAAGGCTATTGCTAAAAGACTAAAATGTATAGAGTAGCACCCTGAGACAGGGTTACGCCACCTCCAGGACAGAGTCCCAAGGCTGAACCCTACGGGACAGGGAGGGACACTGGGTCTTTACCCCTCCAACCAAAACTGCCAGAGTCCAGCTGTGGCAGGGCTCAGGGGTCCCAAAGGTGGTCAGGGAGTCAGCGAGTGAGAGACAGAAGACACTGCACACCTGTCTGTGAGTGAATCTGAATCTATTTTATTTTTAGAAGCTGGAGTATATATTTGCTAACTTTTTTCACCTTTGTAACACTTTAATCTTGTTACTTAATTAGCTTGGAAAATGTAAGCCGACGCACCTGGATGCCCACAGGAGGGAGAGATGGAGCGGCAGCTGTGAAGCTATCATGCCGCTCCCTACATTTTTTCCCTT